>CM071928.1:56026813-56149946 GCA_016081115.2 Rehmannia glutinosa | reverse complement strand
ATGTATTGCTAAAACCCTTCTTGCAAGACGGATTCTCCTTCCCAAGCCTGCAGCCTTGCAGGACCCAGTAGGTTTTAAAGCTCAGGTGTTCTTTGGTGATCTAGCCTTTTTTGGTCAAGATCTTCAATTCTTGCCTTCTGTTATTTGATGTGTTTTCTCCTGTATGAAGTTGTATTGGATGATGTATGATGATGTAAATTCGTTCGGACCTTGGTCCCCTTTATATAGGTACTTGGAGAGGTCACTTGAGAGTTGGAGCAGGAGAAAACTCCAAAAAACGCGTGCAGCAGATCCCATACCACATGGCACTTTTGTGTGGATTTTTGCCTTTCCACCACGGTTGTGTGGTTTCACGGTCTGATGCAGTAAATGCGTGTGCAGTTACGCATCCCTATTTTCCCCACTTCACACGGTTGTGTCATCTCACTGCCCAAACATTTTCCTGCGGCCGTATGACACCACATGGTCCACTGTGTGATGTATTTGTGTCCATATTTATATCCGAATTTGCTCCTGGGATCTTCATTAAAGTTGTAGCCACTTTCTCTTAGCCGAATTTTGGTCGGTCATGAATCATTAGCGTATTTGGACGGTTTTTTGAAGGAAATTCCTTTTTGTTTGACTGGGCCCATACTTCTCTCTTTCATATTTATGCTTTCGTACTTTAGCTCTTGACCTATAATTTGGAACGTGATATCTCTTTTTCTCCAATTTAGCTCTATTTTCTGTAAAATTCACAAGAGTACTGCAGATATCCGCCGAACAAAGAAAACGAGTAAATACACCAAATATGCATGCAAATGCATCAATTATATATCAAAATAAGCCCTAAATGCACGTATATTTACACGCATCAATATTCAAACAAAATTACTTACTTATCCTTAATAATCATTAATTAAATATAAACTAAAATAAAACCAATTAAATCGTGATCATTAAAAAGAGATCAACGCTCCAGGTTTGGTGTCACGTATCACTTAAATTACAGAACTCACCTGATCCAAATTATATATAGATACAAAACAATATTTTATGCAATATATTTTTAATACAACAAATCAACAAAAAGTTTATCTCAAGTTTTGATTTTAGCTTTTAATTTTTGCGGGGAAGTATTTATGATTTATTGAAATATTAAATATAATTTATATTTAATTTGTAATTAACTTTTTCTTTATAACATTACTTTACAAAAATCTAGACGATATCAATATTTTTGTTATTTTAGAAGGATAATTTCATGAAAAATAAAATTAAAATCATTCTTAACGATTGGAATAACTAAACTCCTGAGGAAAGAGGGATATGGCTATTGATCCTATCCCTCACTTTTGGTTATAGGAATTCTCATGGAATATTTATTCCGTTACTAAACTATACCATTTATGTTCTGAGAATGAACTAAGAAAGTTGAAAATTTGATGTAGGTCCCAAGGGTGTGAGTGTAAGGTTTAGAAGGGGGTTGAATAAACCTTACCAACTTTCGATTTAGTCCTTTTAAAAACGTTCGAGTTAATACTTCCACATTTAGTCCAGATGGGTGACTAAGTTAGTTAATCGCCAGAGTTAGTCACTCATGAGACTAATTTGAGTCATTGATAGAATAACTCGGCTATTTTGACTAAAAGACACTTCATTGTGAAATATTTTAGTGGAAGACTTAACACCCTAGAATTTTGTTTAAGTATGTTTTAATACTTGGTTTTGCACTTTGTTGATTATCAATTGGATAGCAAATTTATGAGCGGATATTAAAGTAATGTGCGAGAAATTAAAGTCTTTGAAATGTAAATGACACAATAGATTTTTATAGAGGTTCGAAGATGGGGTAATTCTTCTACTCCTCTCTTATCAACTCCTCGGAGGAATCCACTAAGTATTGATCAATATACAAAAGTAGTTACTTGATCCGAATCAATGAAATCTGATCACCACGGCCTGACTTGATCCTTCGGGACTCGATGCGGGAGATGCTTGGTCACACATCGGCGTCAGCGTCTCGACGACTCGAGCTTCTTCAAGGGCGATTTGCCTTGCTACTAATGCCTCACTTGCTCAATCTTCTTGGATTTGATCATGAAGCCCTCCAAAAACTTGAGACCGGTTGACCTTGAACCTTTCTACAATCCTCAGTGGAATGTAGACCACTTGATTCTTCAAATGTTTCTCTTCAATCGATTGAAGTTGTCTTTCCTTTCAGGTAAGTGTTGGATTGATTTCTGCCCGTAATGTAGGTTTGAGATTTAACTGAATGATTTGAGAATATTTTTGATTACGAGATATTGCTTTTCTTGCTCATATTTGTTTTTACGATTTTCAAGGTAACCCCTACTCTCAAATAGATTCCTCGGCCTTTTATAGTGTTCTTTGAAAATTTGCCCGTTGAAGGGATAGGCTAATTTTCAAAAGACACTCTGTGGTCGTTGTCTTGTCTTGTTGCGATCCCTTGGAATTGACATTTCCTCGTATGAATGATTCTTGACTTTTCAGAATTTCCGGGTGCGATCTTCTTTATTGGTTTATTCCTTTTGCGCTTCTAGGGTGAGCACTTTGAAGGCATTATGGAAGTATTACTTGTTTAAGTAATTCTCTTGACTTACGTGCAAATGCGGATCTCTTTGATTGTCTCGACTTAGTGCATTCCTTGACTTCCCCAGGTGACTTTGAGTCACTTTCAATCATGGATGACTCATCATCGTCACTTCAACTTGAGACTTGGCTATCTTGAGTTGACTTGAGTCGACACTTCACTCGATTGTATCTCAAACTGCACCTTTAGTCGAGTTCATCTGTCTACTCTTCTTTGCCACACTCACCGCCACTTGCATAGTCTTCCTTTAGTCTCGGTTGTTTTTCTTGCATGTTAGGCATAGTCGACTTAACTCATTTCGACAAACCCCTATCTATTACAAATGCAATTTACAACAAAAATGGGGTGCTAACTTTCTATTCTAAGTTTTACATAGCATTCAAAAATCTAAAAATTAATTTCCCAACAATTTCCCCCTTTTTGATGATGCCAAACTTAAACATTCACATGATAATTAAGACAAAGATACATCCGTATGATGTAGAATCATAGAATGTATGCGAGAATCAATCTTTTATTGATCATAACATTCTTGTTCTTTACCGCATTGTTCACTGAGTGTCGAGCTTAAATAGAACTTAATGTAACCATGCTATTCTATATATCTCACGCAAGTATAGAAATTATACAATTTTATTCGATGTACGAGAGAAGACTTACATAAAGATGTATTTACATAGTAAAATACATGAAGGGGTGGATGACAACACTTCATCTCCTTCTGCCTCCTTCTTTCCTCTTCTTGACTCTGTCTTCTTACGATCTATTCCTCTTCTTTCTCATCTTCACCGCTTTCTTTTTTCATATGCTTTTAAAGCTGACTTCATCTCTTTTTCTCTCTTGCCTTTCTTCCTATAGTGAGTTTGTCTTCTATTTTCTTCTCTTCAATCCTCTTCACATACTCAGTGATTGTTCTTAGCCACGGGTTGGCTCGCCAAGTCGAATCCAACCCAATAGATCCCTCCTTTCTTGCTCGGATCTATATATTCAATGTTTTGGGCTCTTCCTCCACCACCTTCTTGCCTCAGGGCGTGTATTGTATCTTGAGTCCTTTCTTTTTCCCGGTACAGTGACTAGAGAGTATTTCGATGATGTCTGCTACCGTCAGCCTTCATAACCTTGAGCCCTTTTTCCCAATACAAATCCCCAGGCTTGAGTGAAGACATGTTCTTAAGTAACCTCGGATGCGAAAGCGTCTTGGAATCATCAACGCAGATCTTGCTCGATTCGAGCATACGAAATGGCATAGTGTCTGCATCATTGGAATGTCTCCATGTTGTTTGAGAATATCCATAACTCGGGCATCCATCTTTCCTTCCACCTCCTTCATCCCCGCTTCCAACTATCTTCCTCTTTTCAAACAATATACGGTACCGCAGGATGTTGGGTGGCAGTCGGGAAGTTTCTGATGATATCGGTGAAGACTGTTGCTGGGGGGTTTTAGCAATCATCAAGGTCATATCTCTCGAACTCCCCCCTCGATAGATTTTCCTTTCTTCTCTCTTCTCTGTTCCTCAATGTTGTCTTTCCTTTCAGTACGTTTCACCGACTTCGAGATCTTTCAACGTCTTTGGTATTCCTCTTCCCCTTTTGGCATCATCAAAGGAGAGAGGAACCCCGGAAACAAGCTAGCAATCATGAAGTCTAAGCGGCTAATAGCATTGAGGTATGCTTCGATCTCTGCATGGGTATCTTTGCACGAGGTCGGAGCGGGTGGCGTTGGATTCGGTACATCGCTTCATTTTGACCATGAGGATCTTTGAACTTCCTATCCATGTTCTCTCTCTGCTGAGGAGCTCTTTCTTATTATATTCCTTAAATAAATTTTGCATATACGTGGTGTGAGACTAAATACATTCGATCGATGTTCTCTTGCATTCTTGTCTTCGTATGACGCATTCTCGGCCCTTGACGGACTAGCAATTTATTAACAATGTCACGAAATATCGAGCTTGTTCTCAGCGCATTTTTTTGTTGTTGCCACCATTCCGGATCCACGACAATTATTCCTCGTAGATCGGCGGTAAGATTTGCGTCTCTGTTATCCGGCCTCATGTCAGTGAGGCCTGGTGCCTCTCCATCTTCTCTATCTCTGCAAATATGGCCTTAAAACTTCTCGAACCTCGGTGGCGACCAAGCGGCGTCAAAGTCAAGGTCCGCTGGGGCGATGGTGTCTGTTGGAATAACGGGATGGGGTTATGAAATGTTCTTGATCTCCGGTGATTCTTGGAAGGTCAGGTACTTCGAGAGAAGGGAAACAATTCTTCTGAATCGAATCATCACGGGCAACGGAATCTGCTTAATGACAACTTGTGCTCGTGAAGTTCTGGTGGAGTCGATCTGCTGCACTTGGGGAGCTGCGCGATTGACTGTTTGATTGTGAGTGCATTGTGAAGTTGACTGACTTGCTAAGCCCTCGGTATCTTAATGACTTTATCTGGTCTGGTGATTTTCCATATGAGTTGACTCGGTCCTCGCCATATCGAAGCGTCGTTGGACGATGATGAGATTTCAAGGTGGCTCATCATCAATATTAAAGGTTTGGCGAGTAGCACTTAAGGTCGCTTACTTTTTCGCAGGAGAACATCCTCGGTGATTGATTTTTGGATGGGCGATGGGGATGACTCGGCCGTCTTCACCCAGGATCCGGAAAAGTTACATCGGATTTTTCTTGGGAATCGTGAAGAGCACTTATCTCCTTTTCGGATGGATCAATGATAGTAGGAGGGATGTTCGTGCTTAGTCTCTTTACCCCAGTAAATCTTTTAACCTCCCGTTGGCCTTCACTACCTCCTGCAGTCTCAACAGGCAAAGGCCTGGACGGTCCCCTTCGCGGTGTCGGTATGTCTTGGGGTCTTCTCGAGTGGCATCCACCGGAGTCTCAACTCCATGGATTGCACTTTCATTGCCCAGTGTTAACTCCCAGTGATTCGCTTCGTGCCTCGACCGCATCGGCCCGGCAAAAAATTAGCTCGCGAGAAGCGGTTGGCACTTCAAATTGGTGAGCGATCTTTTGAATCGCCTCGAGCCTCATCAATGACAACTTGTTGTGTATCCATTTGTTGTTCCTTCTCCACTTCGCCTCAAGATTCGTTGTGGAGTCACTGCAGCATCCTGGAGCCTTAACGCAGGTGGGAGGAGTTTCCCACTCCTAGCACACCGGTGAGTGACTTGGAATGGGTCACTTTCGTCTCTAAACTCCCAAAATGTTCCCTTTGAGTATTCAGGTAGTTGGGGCGGGTGGTAAGACACCTTCATTGGGGATGGCTCGACTTGGGGTCCCCACAATCCCAGTTTCATCACCACCTTTAACACCTTCTTACAGTGAGCGGGGGAAGTGGGGCGGCAACAACCATGGCAATATCTTTGCACCACCCCATCGGATCAATCTCTAGCTATGATGTGGAGGACTCCTGGTCCTTCCAATAAATTGCTCATGTAGGGCCACTGGATTCCTTTGCATGCATTGATGCATCTCCAATTCTTGAGCGGAGCGGTCGAGATCCTCATCACTCCCGGAGAGGATGTCAAGGTGAGGATGTGTATGATCGGTGGTTCCGGTGAAAGGGACAAATCGGCTTTTTCTCGAGCTTCATCTTCCTCTCATCTCTGCTTCTCCTTGTCTTTGAAGATCCGCAAGATATACATGCGATTTTCTTCATCGATCTTGACCACGTTGGTCGACAAGAAAGTTCAATAGTTCGTCTTCTTCTTCAATAAACTCTAGTCTTTGAATGTTCCCTGGATCGACTTTCCTTCCACTTCTCGGCTCTGAGATGATTTTGGATGTCTCGATATATGGGGATAGGATCATTACATCATCATCATCTTTATCATCTTCTCCCTGCTTGTCCCTCGTTCTCGGGGAATGAAGGTAGCGACTTTGGGTGCTCCACACCTCGGTGAGCGTGTCATTGCGGGAGGGGATACAACCTGTCACAGGGGAGAGTTTGCTTTCTCGATTCTTCTGTGTCTCGGTTGTTACATTTTGCAATTTGTGTCTTGATTTGCCTCTATTGACGGCTTGTGGAGACTTGGTTGTTTCATCTATAATTTATGGAGACTTACTTCTTCCGGAACAGATCTACAGATTCTGTTTGAGTGATTGACTCGGCGATTTCTCAAGCTCGGGAACGCTTTGAAGATTCTTCTTCTTTAGTCCTTACTAGAGGGATTTCTAGCTCGGATACGGGTTTCTTAGTCTTGGCGGCGGGGCGTCTTTGTCGTCTTTTTCTCGAGAGTTGGCCGTCTCGGCTTATCGAGTCCTCCTTTTCTTGATAATTAGGAGAAGGTATTTGGGGCTTCTTCTCCGCAGCAGGGCAGTGCATCTTTTGTTTTCTTTTTCTTTCTTTGTAGGGGCAAACAATCTTCTTTGCAACTGCGAGGCAACCTTTTCTCAGGGAGAGGAGGAGGCAGGTTGTTTCTTTGGTCAGTTGATTCTCCCTCACTCGTGCTCGGAGTCTCTTGGCATATGCTCGCTTTTGTGCTCGGAAAGGTTAGACGGGAACATTTTCTTGTTGACATGGAACGCTTTCCATGTTGAAGAGGGACTCCTTTTACTTCCATCATCCGCCAATCACCAGGCCGTACCCAAAGGATCCTCCAAAACGAACCATCCTTCAAGGATTTATTCCCAACATTTTGGCAGAGTCTCATCGTATACAAACTCGTTGATTAACCTTTTTTCTTCTATGATCGCGGCCATCACGATCAACTTAGTTTTGGACGGTGATTAAAGCTTCCAAATTTGATCAATGCACTTAGCAACAATATCAATGACTTTGGTAGTCTTCCTTCAATAGCTTCGGTATGTAGAAAACCTTAGCAGCACCGATCGGGCTTTGTCACTTCTTCCAAGCTGTTACGACCCAGGTTAACATCGCTTCATAAATCTCGTGGCTCCTTCCACGTGAATGAGTGATGATCTGCCCGGATCCTTGGCGGTGATGGTGAACTCTTTTCCGTGAAGCAGAGGACTTGATGCCCTCATAAAGTGAACCGAGCGTTCACGAGGAATCACGACCTCTTCCACGTAGGAGTCTCGCCGGAAACTCCATCGTCAAAAATGGTTTGATCCGGACTTTTCCGACCTGCGCTATCTTCTTCGAAGGTGTCCGGACCCTGTTTGATCATGCCGTCGAAATCCACAAGACACCCGGTGTGGATTTGCTTTCCAACTCGACAAAATCATGAGTAGATGCCATTTCTCGATGTTTTCTTTGTTGAAACTTTGAAAATAAACTTGAGGATTTGTAGGGTTTTGAGAGCAAATTTCTTTCTTTGCTTTCGAGAGAGATGAACAATTTTGGTAAAGTGAGAGAAAATTGGAAGAAAGCGGTATATGTATGGGTTATGAAAGGACTTGCGGGTGGTTTTTGAAATTTGATCAAGATCAACGCCGCATTTTGTACGCCCGATTAACATTTAATTTCGCATTTAATGCGGCCACGTAATTTATATCCAATCATAAGCTTGGTGTGCGGCTTTGGGATCAGACATCACGTCATAATTATCTTGGCGTCATTCTTAAAAAACATTCGCTTAGTAAAAACGATTGCGTTTTGTCACTTTACTCATAAATGAAGCTTATTCCTGCAATTTGATTTAACCCTTCTCTCTTTGCACATAGGTACTGTTGTCATTAACTTGATTGTTTGATTCTCCGATATGGTCGATTACTTAGCATTGATTCAAAGTTCACCCTTTTTCATCTTTTCATGTTCCATCTCTTTTCTTTGACTCTTAAGGTTGTCAACTCAACTCCAATTAACCCTAATTAGTGGCAGAGTTCTTCAAATCTTGATTCACATAATGGTTTTTGTGAATATATCGAATGCGCTTATCGGTTGAGATATATTCCAAGGTGATGTCCTTCCTTTCTACATGATCTCTTATGAAGTGATATCGACATCAATGTGCTTTGTTCTTGGAGTGCACACGGGATTTTTGAGTGATTGCGATTGCACTTGTGTTATCACATAATTGGAATTTCTTTTCTTCAACTTCATAGTCTCTCGGTGTTGTCTCATCCATAAGACTTGGGCAACAATTTGCCCAATTATGTTTTCTGCCCAAATTTTGTAGAGGTAGCTATTGAATTTTGCTTCTTGCTAAACCAGAAATTAACCTATTTCAAGCATTTGACATGTACGAGGTACTCTTCTGTCAACTCTACATCCCGGCATAGTCAGTCGAGTAACCAATTAGCTTCAATCCACGCTTCCTTAGGATACCATAAGCCGACTTCTTGGCTTCCTTTCAAATATCTCAAGATTCTTTTGGCTGCCGTCATGTGGCTTTCTTTTGGAAAGCGATTGAAATCTTGCACATACACTACTGCCAACCAAAGGTGATGTCGGCTCTTCTTTGTGAGATAGAAGCGATGATCACGATAAGTTTCAGATATCTTGTTTGATCCGAGGCTTGCCATCCGCATCCATATCCATTTTTGGTGATGTATTCATTGGTATTTTCACGAGAAGACTTCTCTTCCATGCCAAATTTCTTCATTAAATCTCACGGTGTATTTTGTGTCGACTTTTGAGGGTTCCATCCTTCAATTGTTTTACTTGGAGTCGAGGAAGAATGTCGGCTCTCCCATCATGCTCATTTCAAATTTGCTTTGCATAAGATTTGAGAATTTATCACACAACTCTTTGTTTGTGGATCCAAAGATGATGTCATCCACATATATTTGAACAAGCGATACTCTTCCCATCTTGAATTCTCAAGAGTGTTCTATCCACTTTGCCTTTGGTAAATCTGTTCTCAATCAGGAATTGTGATAATGTATCATACCATGCTCTTGGTGCCTGTTTCAATCCATATAAACCTTTCTTGAGTTTGTAGACTTTATCTCCAGAGTCTTCCGCTCAAATCCTCGGAGGTTGTTCAACATATACTTCTTCCTCCAACAACCCGTTAAGGAATGCACTCTTTACATCCATTTGATATACGGTGAAGTTCTTGTGACTAAAAGATAGGCAAAGAAACATCCTTATGGCTTCCAATATTGCCACATGAGCAAAGGTTTCATCAAAATCTATTCCTTCTTCTTGGCAATACCCTTTGGCTACCAATCTTGCTTTGTTTCTTACCACGTAACCTTCCTCATTCATCTTGTTTTATCGAATACCCATTTAGTGCCAATAACATTTTGATGGGTAGGTCTTTGAACCAATTCCCACACTTTGTTTCTTTCAAATTGATTGACTCTTCTTGCATGGCTTGAATCCGATGTGTGTCATCAATGCTTGTGACAAATCTTTTGGCTCTATTTGTGAGATGAAACAAGTGAACATAGCTTCTTGTTGGTTACGGATGTTGGTTTTTACACCTTCTTACATCTCCAATGATTAGTTTCCGGTGGATGGTCTCTCGGCCATCTTACATCAGGTTGGAGTAAGTTAGTGGATTGATCGTCTTGCGGTTGTGTTATTTTGATCAGCTCTCTCATCATCACTTAGCTACATATTTCCCAGTTTTCTTTGAGACTCAACTATCTCATCTTCATGTGGGTTTATAATTCCAGCTTCAGCTTCAACATAGGGACTCTTCTGCATGGTTGGCTGATTCAGCTTATCAGCTGACTCTTCAATGTTTTCTCCATTTACATTGGGTTCATCAAACACCACATGAATGGATTCTTTCTGAACCATTGTCCTCTTGTTGAACACTGTCAGAGGCTTTGCTTTCAGCTGAGTATCCTAAGAAGATACCTTCATCAGCTTTAGCATCAAAAGCCTTTAAATTATCTTTGCCATTGTTGTGGATGAAGCATTTGCATCCAAATATTCTAAAGTATCCAACATTTGGCTTTCTCCCTGTCCAAATCTCATAGGGAGTCTTTGTCAGCTGTCTGTTTATCATGCATCTATATTGAGTATAGCATGTTGTGTTTATTGCTTCAGCCCAAAATCATTTAGGCAGCCCTGCTTCAGCTAACATGGTCCTTGCTGCTTCTTTGAGAGTCCTATTCCTTCTTTCTGCAACTCCATTTTGCTGTGGAGTCCTTTCTGCTGATAATTCATGACCAATACCATTTTCAACACAATACTGAGTTATTATACCATTGACAAACTCAGTTCCTCTGTCAGATCTTATTTTGATAATGGTCTGACTCTTCTCATTTTGGATTCTCTTCATCAGCTGCGGTAGTTTCTGCAGAGTTTCTTTCTTCTTACACATGAATATTGTCCATGTGTATCTTGAGTAGTCATCTACTACCACCAAGGTGTATTTCTTCCCACTTATGCTAGCTGGTTCAACGGACCAAATAGATCCATATGTAGCAGGTGCAATATTCTTGTTGAAGATGGACATGTCTTTTCTTTGAATGATGATTTGATCTGTTTTCCCATCCGGCATGCATCACATACACTCTACTTGTATAATCGAGTCCTGAAGTCCTTCCACAAGATTGCTCCTTGCAAGCTTGTTAATTGTTTTGAAGTTCGGGTGACTCACCTTCTTGTGCCACAACCAACTTGATTGATTTGCGCTCTTTGCTAGCAGAATGTTACGAAGTGCTTGGTGTTGCGATTGACCAATCTACCACATACATGTTCTTTTTGTCCGATCTTTGCAACACTACTTCATTAGATTCAAAGTGTTCTTGATTTGGCACACTCCCATATCAATCCAACATTATAGCCCTCTTGTCACAGAGTTGACTTATGCTTAGTAAGTTGAAATCGAGGCCTTCAACATATGCACATATCGCCAATTTCTAATCCATTTTTCTTGATGGATCCAATGCCTCTTATTTCTCCTGGAGTTTCATTTCCTCCAAATATGACTTTGCACCTCTAACTTCCTTAAATTTTGACATATTTTTCTTGTTTCTGTCGTCATGTGTCCGAACATCCACTATCCATGTACCAGTGCCTTGGCACTCACTGCCCTTGAACCGCATCAAAGAAATTAGGTTTTAGGTACCCATATTTGTATGGGTCCCCGAGGGGTTAGTATTGTAAGATGATCCAACCAACTTTATAGCCAAATGATTTGACTCTAAGAGGTTGCCATCTATCAATTGCCATAATCATAATTAATTTTAGCAAATTGCTTGGGGATTTTAGGTTCATACAGCTGTCTCTTTTGTCTGTATGCATGTGTATGTGTTTTAGCAATTGCTTTGTTTGGGTTGTTGTGATATCTCTGAGTGTAGTGCCTAGGTGCATATGTGTGCTGATGATAGCTCATATGCCTTTGGAATGGCCTTTGCTGAGTCTTAGGCCTTTGCCATTTAGGCTTATATTCCATAGGTCTTTGCTGTGATAGTTCACATTATTCCAATCGCTTGCTTGGGTACTTTCTACCATTCCCATCATATGTGTTCCTTTCATAGAATTTCTGGGGCTTTTGGTAGCTCTGTTTCTTCTTTACAGAGTATTTCTGTTTGGAGTTTCTTTGAGGAACTGGCCGATTTCTTCTCGGTTGTCCTCTCAAAGACACTCAATCGGGTCAAGTTTTCCTTTTCCTTTATAACCAAGGCCGTTTGCTTGTGATTGTGCTTTTGAATAAATGTGTGCACCATTTGGAGTTTTGGATTTTGAGATGCTTCATTACTTGAAGATCCTTTTTCTAAAATCACTTTTGAGCTTGACATAGCACAGAGGAATTAAATCCTTAGCCTGTCTTATCTCCACATTCTCTTTGACTCATAATAAGATCATCCAAGGATTTAGATGCCTTAGTGAATGAGGCAATCACATTTTTGAGGTCATTCTCCTCTTTTTAGTGATTATCTCGCTATTAACTTAGCATTTTCAAACTTTTAGACTTTTATTCTCATCACCTATGTGACTTAGAGTACTCGGCTCCTTGGTGAGTTGTAAGTTTTGGATTTTGAGTAGGTTGTTCTCTTCATTTAGTAGTGTGTGTGAGGATTTAATGTGTTCAAAGTCTTTCATCATTTTGCCTAATGAATCATAAAGATCAGTGGGTGATGAAGTGTGTGTGTCACAATCATCAGAACTAGAATCGAGTGTGATGAGTTAGAGTGTACCTAATCTTCTTAGTCGGAGTTGGTCTTGTTCTTTGGCCATTAGACGATCAAGACTTCTTCTTCGTGAGTCACTTGAGTAGTCGCCTTCACTACTCTCCGAGTGCATTTGTGTCTTTTGACTTGACTGCCTCGCAGTCTCTGCAGCCAACATTGCCTTTTTCTTCTCTTGTCTTCTTTCTCTCAAGACTTTTCTTTCCTCTTCATTCCTCGTATTTGTTGACTACGAGGATATGGGCATTCAATGGCATAGTGACGGGTTGCTGCGGTTAGGCAAAGATAAGTTTTCAACCTTTTGATCGCTTCTTTCCATCCTTGGATTGTCACTCTTTGATACTCAATCCTTTGATGCTCGCTTCTTTTGGGTGGCCTATCTTTCCTTAACTTGGAGGAGTCGAGTGTCTTTACGGAGGATTCACTTTGCCTCTTTTGTAATTCTTGTTGAAGAATTTGTTAAATTTTTTAACCATCGGGCAATCTCCTCTTGGTTAATGACTTTGACCTCAACTCTTATACCATCCTTAACTATTAGAGCAAAATTGTTTTGGGCACAAATGTCTCCTCTTGGTCTTTTCTTCTCGGCTCAAATTCAGGCTTTGAGATCCGAGAATAGCTCATGGTTGGATGTTTTTGATAGGTCCATGGAGTGTCTCAGGGCCATGACTTTCATTTCCCACTCGGATGGGGAGACTTAGAATCTTCATACACATTTCTTTCGTGTATATTCTTTTCCAAGTGCATATAGCTCATTGGTAATTTCTTTGAACCGAGCATCCAGTTGATCCAAGGTTTCTCCCGCAAGCATCTTGAAATTTTCAAATTTCTCAGACAAAGAACAAAGATAGTTTATTTTCCTTGATTTGTTCCGAGCCTTCACAATCGGGCGTTAGCTTGTCCCGCATTTCTTTTGTCGTTTTGCATGATTTGACTTTTGTTGAACACGGCTTTTGTCCAAGGTTTTGTAAAGAATGTCCCGCCACGTTGTCCAGGTTATATCTTTTCCTGTCATCATTTGTGCATTCAGACTCTTGGTTTTTCAACCATAGTCTGGTCTAGAGCAAAGATCCTCTTCTCCTTCTCACGCAGCTCTCTCCTTGCGATTGTGTTCACTTTTAAGATTTGGAGTGGCCCATCTTCTATCACTATCCACATTTTATCGTAATCTTGATAGATGAGCTTGCATACGAATTTTCCAATCATCAAATTCCTCAATTGTGAACATAGGGATGTGTGTCAAATTTGCTTCCATGATAATAACTTTGCTGAATAAAGGAGTTTTGAAAGATCAAGTGCTAAAGCAAGCTTTGAAAAATTTTGGAGATCTAGTTCAGTAACCAGTGCGGAAGGCTCAATGAACCAACCGCTCTGATACCACTTGTAGGTCCCAAGGGGTGTGAGTGTAAGGTTTAGAATGGGGGGTTGAATAAACCTTACCAACTTTTCGATTTAGTCCTTTTAAAACGTTCGAGTTAATACTTCACAAATTTGAGTCCTAGATGGACAACTAAGTTAGTTAATCGCAGAGTTAGTCACTCAACGACGGATCGAAATTTGTTGATAGAATAACTCAGCTATTTTGACTAAAGACTTAACTCGACTGTGAAATATTTTCAGCGGAAGACTTAACACCTTGGAATTTTGTTTAAGTATGTTTTAATACTTGGTTTTAGCACTTTGTTGATTATCAATTGGATAGCAAATTTATGAGCAAATATTAAAGTAATGTGCATAAATTAAAGCGCTGAAATGTAAATGACACAATAGATTTTTATAGAGGTTCGAAGATGGGGTAATTCTTCTACTCCTCTCTTCTTCAACTCCTGGAGGAATCCACTAAGTATTGATCAATATACAAAGTGGTTAATCCAGATGAAAGTCTTGATCACACGGTGACTTGATCCTTTGGGACTCGAACCTGAGATGCCTTGGTCACACATCTGGCTTCTCGTACGACTCAGCTTCTTCACAGGGCAGTGGTCTTGCTACTACAGCCCACTTGCTCAAGCTTCTTGGATTTGATCACGAAGCCCTCCAAAAACTTGAGACTGGTTCAACCTTGAACCTTTCTACAATCCTCCGTGGAATGTAGACCCCTTGATTCTTCAAATGTTTCCTCTTCAACTGATTGAAGTTGTCTTTCCTTCACAGGTAAGTGTTGGATTGATTTCCTTCGTAATGTAGGCTTGAGGATTTAACTTGAATGATTTGAGAATATTTTTTATTACAGATATTGCTTTTCTTGCTCGTTTTTGTTTTCTGATTGTCAAGGTAACCCCCTACTCTCAAATAGATTCCTCAGCCTTTTATAGTGTTCTTTTGAAAATTTGCCCGTTGAAGAGATAAGGCTAATTTTCAAAAGACACTTGTGGTCGTTGGCTTGTCTTGTCTGCGATCCTTGGAATTGACATTTCCTCGTATGAATGATTCTTGACTTTTCGGAGATTTGACACAGTGCGGTGCTTCCCATTGGTTTAATCCTTTTGCACGCTCGGGTGAGCACTTTAAGAAAGGATATGGAAGTATTACTTGTTTAAGTAATTCTCTTGACTTAGTGCAATGGATCTCTTTCGATTGTCTCGACTTGACCGCATTTCCTTGACTTCCCCAGGTAACTTTGAGTCGACTTCCAATCATTGGATGACTCATCTGTCACTTCAACTTGAGACTGGCTATCTTGAGTTGACTTGTCGACACTTCACTCACCAGTATATCACCGCACCTTGATCAAGTTCTGTCTTCTCTTCTTTGCCACACTCATTTTCATAGCGGAGTCTTCCTTTTAGTCTCCAGGTTGTTTTCTTGCATGTTCAGGCATAGGTGATTTAACTCACTCGACCAAATTACTATCTGTTACAATGCAATTTACAACAAAATGGGGTGCCAACTTTCTATTCTAAGTTTTACATGGCATTCATCAAAATCTAAAAATTAATTTCCCAACATTTGATATTCTTAATGAGATTGAAAAACAAACATAATTTATTTACTTATCTCAAATAGTAAAAAGTATGAAAGAACGCAATGAGAGTGAGGCCGCCGCCCACCTTCCCTCTTAATTTTTTGGCGGTTTTCTCCGGCAACATCATCATGACGCTATCATCTCCTCTGGATCCACGTCTCGATCCTTCTTCTCCACACTTTATGAAGGATATGCGATCTCCCTCTCATATGATTTCGAACACATCTCATCCTTTGATTCAATTTTATGGTGATATTCCAGTTGGATTTATACAACATCATGTTGACGTCGTTCATGGTGCGTCGGAGAAACAACGATCTTCTTCATGCACACATCTTCTTCCTGGTTGCCCGTTGTCGTATAATTTTGTCCCCCATGGTCGTCCTTCTTCAAGATTTATGGAAGGATCAGGTTCTATGCAAGTACATGGGGATAAAACCCATGTGCAGCCACAATACTTGGAAGTGGTCCCAAAGGTGGTTACCCCATGTGTGGTCCCCAATTCTGTTATGCTCCCTCCAGAGGTGGTCCCAGAGTCTGTCACCATTGGCGATCAAGGGGTGGTCCCTTTTCCAATTGCAACACTCTAAATTTGGCTAAGGATTCTTCAATCCATCTGGGAAGACCTTCAGCTTCACAAATTTCTTATGGTACCTTTATCCCTAATGAAATCCCATCTTTTGCTAAGGTGGTTTCTGGTCAGTCTATTGTTATTAATGACAATGTGAAATCGTATTCTACTGTTGTTATGGATTCTTCGAATGCCCCCGAACCCATTAAAAGGGGATTATTATTTTGTGACCATCGATGAAAATGTTTATCAACAACGGATTAGGGAATTTTCTTTCTCTTTAATTGGTCGTGTGCTCCTTAATAAAGGAAGTAAACCTTGGACTTTATTACCTCTTCATAAGCGACTTTTGGATTTACAGAATATTCATACTGATTTGAAATTGATACCCCTGGGTAAGGGTTACTTTTGTGTCAAGTTTTCAAATGCTCAGGATCATGCTCCGGCTCAGACTCGTACTTTCTGGGCTCTTAATCCTGGTTCGATTCGTCTGTCTCCTTGGGTACCAGACTTTAACCTTTATAAAATTAATACTTCCACGGCCAAAGATCGGGTTCGTATTTTTGAACTCGGTCTTGATGTTGGAGCCTAGTTTTATTATGGGAATTGCTACAACAATTGGTTCCCTGGTGCAAATTGATGAACGTTTGTTGAATGGATCTCTGGGACATTTTGTTCGGGTCTTGGTTGATATTGATATGTCCAAACCTCTTCAGGATTACGTCATGGTTGAAAGGGTGGGTCATTGATCATTTGTTTCACTTAGTTACGAGAAATTGCCGGAATATTGTGCTCATTGTTGTTTTCACGGGATATTCTTTAAGCATCTTGCAATCGGGTTGTGCATCCTAATCCTACAATAGAACCTCTGGTTTCGGGCTTCATCTAGAGGTCGATCCAGAACTAGAAAGGTGTTTCAACCAATTAATACTACACATGATAATGACAAGACCGTTGGTGCCTCAAGGGAAGAACCGGTATGATGGCGCTATTGTTGAAATTGTGGCTCATTCTCCTAGGCATGTTGATGGTTCTTCTCCTATCATCGGTTTGGAGAATTCTTTTGCTTCTTTAGAGGATGCGAATGATTTAGTGGACGACAATGAGGTTCTAAACAAAGCCATGGCTTCTAATTCTATGGAAAACTCTTCGGGTGCAACGCAAGGGCATGCCAGTCAATCTTTGGCTTCGCCTTCTCCATTTGGCAGCTTTGGCTACTTTAGATACACATTCAAAATTGAATCACACTGCATTGAATATACCTACTTTGTCTGATATGAAGCGGCGTCCGAGGACAGTCCCGTACAAGTTGGCCAAGCCCATTCGTCACCTTTGTCAGGTTATTTGGGTTAAATCATTAGATGATGCTAAGCAGCAACTTATTCGTGATGTTAATCAAGGCCAGACGCCTCCAATTCATAGCTTCACTATTTTGGACGATGCTCAATCAGATAATTTGAAGTTCCCAAAAGTGGATGCTTCCAAGAGGTGGGAGGATTATGTTGACGAAGTAGATTCTTCCGATAATGAGAATTATGGATGACTATGGGTCATCCCCTGGATTTTGGTTTGATCTTGTGATTAGTGATACTTTTATATATTTTTGTGGATGTTTTTAATTTATTTTTATGTGGATGTTCTGGCTTTATTTTCTGCCAAGGGTTTTCTCCACAAGGGTGGGTTTTACCTTAGTAGGTTTTAATGAGGCCAATATTTAAGGTACCTGATCGGCTTGTGATCAGAACTATTTTCCTTTTTTTATATATATTTTTCCACTTATTCAAAAAAAGAAATCAATGAGATGAAAACATACAAGCCCTTTTTTCATCCAGGAATGAAATTTTCACAACATCTCAACTCAGTCCAAAAACTTGATTAGCCCACATAAAAACCTCTTATTGAATTAGACACCTGACTTGGAGTTTTGGACTCACCTTAGTTGAGTGTATATGGACAGGGGCGACCCTGGGGCGGCCAACGTGGTGCCGTCGCACAGGGTCCCCTGTCGGAAAGGGCCTACAAAGTTTTTTTTCTTCCATATAGAATATATAGTTACTTTATATAACATAAAGGATATCATAAATAACAAGAAGAGCAGGTGACCGAACGGGTGAGCAACAAATTTTTTTTTGAGGGTCTTGAGTTTGATCCCTCATACCTTCAAATTTTGAAGAATTACTTTTTCCGGCAATAGCATCTCTGTGCTCAACTTTCATGCACTTTTGCAAAACATAAAAACAAAAAAGAATTTGTCCCAACAATGTAACCCACCTAATTCCTTAAGGCCTCTTTTCCGTTTTCAAAAAAAAAATATTAAGTTGGAAGAATTTAACCCTTCAAATTAAATATAGAACCAACACCCATCCTGTTGGTAAGATGATCTTTTAAATTTGAAAATTATTTAAATTTTGATATTTAATTTTGATATTTTTTAGTCATTTCTCTATGGTAAATTATATTGAACTATCTTTTATTATTTTATTTTTACTGAGATTGAAAAGTTAAAGTTGAGGTATATGATATTTTTATTTCTACATACCTTATTTTTGTATGTTAAATCAATAAAATTATATTTATAACACTGAATTTTTTTTTGTGTAAACAATAGGGCCTCCTTTTCTTTTTCGCTCCATGCCTTGAAACATGGGGTGACCTCGTATATGAAATAGGTCAAATTCATACAAGATTAACATATTTTTTTCGAAAATTTTATTTGTGCTAAGGCAATAATAAAATTATAAAAAATAAAGAAAGGGAAAAAAAAGAAAGAAGCCCATCATTATCATGATATATCAAAATCAGGTGTCCTTCATCATGAATAAGAATCATCCAATCTGTACTTCCCATGGTAATGATGTATGCAAATTCATTCAAATTCAGTTTGGTTGAATACAAAAATATTTACACGACGAGTGGATAAATTTGTCATATAATTAATTTCAAATTTTCAATTGAAAAATAGATAATTGTCAACATCAAAATTATTCAATTATATTTATTACTTAACTAATCTGGTCGAATTAAATTCGAAACTGAAATCTTTCATACATGCACTATTACCATGACATGACACTTTTGATTATTCTTATTCATGGACACCACCTGACTTTGACGATGAATATTTATTTCTCTTAGTGGGCTCTCGAAAAAAATAATAGTAATAAAGTGATTATTAAATTGCCATCTCCCTTTTTCTTTTCTTATTTATGATTATTATTTATGTCTTGTGAAAAAAGGAGAAAAAAAGGAACAAAGAAACTGTATAATAAGATGTGAAAGAACCAACTTGGTGGCTGATTAGCTAATGCCAGAAAAATAAATTGAAAAGGGTTAATCCACATGGATGACACATGATTTATGTCTATATTCACATGCCTACCATTTTCAATTAAACCTTTTGTGTACATGTAACTTTTTCTACATGGGCCATCATAAATTTTTAGATGAGACAATTCATATTGGTCCATGTCACTAGCCCTAATAGTTAACTAGTTGTTGGGACATTAATTACTGATTTGCAATCTAATAATATTTGCAAAAAATACGAAGAAATTTTTGTCCACGTGTAAGTATATGTGTACGTTTATTCAATTTTCAGTAAAATAACTTTTCATAATATTCAGAAAAAGATAGTGTAAGTAGTCCTATTTTTCTATGTGGGATGTAACAGTTAATGATTATGCTATTCTTATTGTTGATAATTTTGCATGTGGCATGTTAGATACTTTGTTGCCATTGTAGTGGGAATATAGGTAGATGAAAGGAATGTAAAAAAGAGAGGACCCCTTTATAGAAATGGGGGTGAAGCAACTTAAGCATTTGTGTGCTGTAAAAAATAAATAATAATAAAGACTATGTAATCATTGTTTTTGAAAAATGCCTTTATTTCTGGGGTTTTTTTTTATTACTTAGTTGTGGCCTTCCGAAATTTTCTGTTACATTTGGTATTTTAATACAATTTTGTTTTTAAAATAAATGTATTGTTACTCTTTTTTAGTATATAGGTCCTGAGTGTGGATGAGTGATGAGAATTAAACATCAGATCGGACTTGAAAGTCTTAACCACTCAATACACCATATAAATATTGAAAATGAAATCCGAAAATTACTATTTGTATGTATGCATGAAATTGTATAACAAGTAAATAAGATTACATGAAAGGTAGAGAATATGGGGATCAAATTCAACTTGTTTAAAGGATGCCTCAGAGAATGACTTAAATTGAATTCCAGGTTCATGTTTTTGGATGCCAAATTCTATTCCTACACCCCAAAATTCAGCATATTCCACAACTGGGAGTTCTTATTTGGGGCCATTATATGCCTAGAAAATTCTAGTTTATTTTCACACCACTCTTAATTTACGTTGTTCTTAATTCTTGAAAGTAAAAAACATATGATGATAACCATCCTTCACTATGAGAGATGGTCTTGGTCTCACCTATTAGATCCGATTAAAAAAAATGTAATTAATATTTTCAAGTGAAAAAACAATACTTCTAGGGTAAAAAATATTACATTGTCTGAACAAATGTTTAATTGTTCAAATAATATATTAATTTTTACGCTAAACGTATTAATATTTTCATGAAAAAACTTTCTTTTTTCCCCATCGCACGGTGTGACTATCTCACAGGACATAACCTACCATTAAAAGAAACGGCTAAAATTATATCATTCTACACATTAAGATTCAAAAATTATATCATTCACAAATTAAAATTAAAACACCAATAAAGTACAGTAGCAAGAAAATAATTAATTATAATTAATAATTCTGAATCAAAATATAGAAAAAAACAATCATTGATACAAACTAATACCCACACATAAGCAATACTTGAACTCAGAATTCGAATCTTTATTCTAACTTTACGGACAGGATCTCATTGGCCATAAAGGGTAATATTTCAAATAGCCAAACATGTCAATATTTCTCAAATAACTTCACATTTCCTTCTTATTTATTAACAAAATAATTTTTAAAGGAATCAATAAATTATTCTCTGGCGCGGGTGTTAGTCATGTTGCGTAGAATAATTTTTTGTTGGCCTCGAATTTATTTCAAGGTAAGTACAATTTCAAATTATGATTGACATTTTAATTATGAAAAACATAAAGTTCGAAACCTAAGTAATTACGGATGAGATCTTCTAATCCAAAACTGTGTTTCATCTCTTATTCCAACCGTATGGATGATTGACACGTGTATTACACTTACCATGTTAATTTTCAAGCATAAATCAAGCAGAAATTGTAGGGTTCTAATATGGTATGTGTAATACACGTGTCAATCATCCACACGGTTGGAATAGGAGATGAAACATGGTTTTGGAATAGAAGATCCCATCCGAAGTAATTAATTGGAGTTGTTAGGTAACTCCCGTCGTATTACAGGGAAAAAAAAAAAAGATTGCTACAGATTACAATTTGGAAAAAGATTATTTTATTGAAATGCAATCAAAAGAGAGATATTGTGTTGATATTCCAATTTTACTATCCTAGCCTTTCTAATATTGTAAAATAAAATTTCTATTAGTACTATCAGTTTTAAAGATGTTGACATTCCATCATCATCCAACTCATAACAATTTCCATTTTTTAACGAATTAATAAGATAAATTAAAATAAATATTAAGTTATGTAGCTGGATAATCGTGGTTCTTAATTTAATTACTATGGTTTATGTTATTAATTTTGTAACACAAGCCGTCGCTGTTTCATCTTATTTATAAGTAAGCTTGAAAAATTAGTTGCAGCAAGTAAATATTTTTTTTTAAACTCGATTACTTAAGTATTATAATCAAATTTGAAAAAGTTATTTTTCTTCTTATGTCAACTAATTTACAACTCGTCCCATATTTAATAAAATAAACCATGCCAACATAGTCCATTTGTATATTATTAATCACATCTCTACAGAGTTATCACGGATCTAAACATGCATACTTTTTTTTTTTTGAGGGAAATATGAAATTTCATTAATCGACTAGGCTTCAGCCTCTAAAGTTACAATGTACTGGAGTGAAGGTGGGACCTCCCCGAGTAGAGTCATTTGCTAGAAATAAAAAGCAAAACGAGCTAAATTATGAGCCAATGTATTGGCCGATCTAGGAATAAAAGAGAAAGAAATAGATTGAAATTCCAAGCTGAGACAATTAATGTCCGAAATTATGCTTCCCAAGTATGTCAGATTTTCGCGTTGTTGACCGATATGATTCACCAAAGCCTTACTAATCCGACTCCACGACTACCGAGCGATATGTTGTGGTTCGCGCAAGAATTAAGGCCTCCCGGCATGCTAAGGCCTCCGCTACGTCTATTGGATACTCAGGGCCGAAACGCTTCGCCATGGTGCAAATAGTATGTCCATTATGATCACGAATAGCGACGCCGATTCCCGTTCCCTCCAAGCTAACGACTGAAGCGTCCGAATTTATCTTGTATATTCCGGTGGAGGTTTTATCAATTTTGAATATTATCTCTTTGGAGTATTTGTCGTCGGGCAGTTCGAGATTTTTTGTGCCGTTTGATAGGAACGTAGGCACCGAGTGGCTATGTCAAAAGTTTCAACATGAGAGATTTCCTTCCCTTGGAATTGAAAGACATTTCTTGCGTACCATAGTGCCCAGAGTAGTACAACAAAATGGGTCTCCACTTCAGCGTTATTAACCTTAGAGAGCTCCATCATCATGTCTGCTATGGAGGCGTATGGTGCCGCCACGAAGCTATCCAATCGGAGAGGGGACGCACGCCAATAAAAAGCACTCCACTGGCAATCACGTAGTGCGTGCTCAATGGTTTCAATAGCCAACCCGCACCTCTTACAACCCGGGCAGACATTAGCCGCTCGCCGTGCCAATAACGCATTCACTGGTAGGACACCATGAGCCACTTTCCATAAGAAGATTCGGATTTTCGGATGCACAGGAAGACCCCATATCCATTTCCAAATATATGAAGGGGCACAAGAGGGTGATGGTTGGCTCCTGAGAAGATTCGACATGTTAAGAGCAAGCCGATACCCCGACTTAAGCGAGTAAATGCCGTTTCCGTGTAGTGCAAGATATCGATCCTCACAATACGAGTTTCGAAGGGGAATGGCTAATATCCTCATTTGCATCCTCACTGCTAAAATTTTCACGTACCCGGTTCTCTTTCCAAACATGATTCTCCAAGTTGATAAATTCTTGTACTCGAGTGTCCCCACTCCTCTCCAACAATGGCGCCTGAGGTTTAAAATTATTATTTCCAGCAATCCACGGATCATCACACACCCTTATCTTGGCGCCATCACCCACAATCCATCTAATTCCCTTCAAGAATTTCCTTTCTGTCAAAATGCTTCGCCAAGTAAAAGCGGGGTTGTAGCCAATTTTGGCGGTTAGAAATTCCCATTTGGAAAATAGCGTGCCTTGTAGGTTCGAGCTAAGAGGGATGTTTCATCTTGAAGGAGTCGCCACCCTTGTTTAGCGAGCATCGCTTTGTTGAAAGAGGATAAATCCCGGAAACCAAGCCCTCCCTCCGATTTTGGGGAGCAAAGGGAGTGCCATGATTTCCAATGAATTCGATTCTCCTCGTTTTTTTGCCCCCACCAGAAATTTGCAATTAATGAGTTAATTTTTTTGCAAACATTATGCGGAAGCAAAAGCAACTCATAATAAAAGTGGGAATCGCTTGAGCCACACTTTTAATAAGGACCATTTTTCCTGCCACCGATAGAGTTCTCGCCTTCCAATCCTTCAATTTTTTGCTGATTCTATCAATAAGGCTCTGAAAAATCGTCTTCTTTGAACGCCCAACAGATGTAGGCAGGCCCAAATAGATTGAATGTTTGTCAACTAGTTTAACGCCCAATTCTCTTGCCAATTCAATTGCGTCAGCCATTCCAACTCCTTTATTGAAGGTAATCTCGGATTTGTCGAAGTTTACAATTTGGCCCGATGCCTTTATATCTATTGCCGCAATGATATTTTTGGTGATGCATTGGATTTCCTTGTGTTAGCTTTCCCAAAAATTAGACTATCATCTGCAAAAATAAGTGAGAAATAGGGGGCATGTCTGCAAATTTTCGCTCCATGTATCTCACCGCACGTTCGGCCTTTTACGAATAAGAGTAGAAAATGCCTCTCGCACAAAAGAGAAATAAGTATGGAGATAAGGGGTCGCTTGTCGAAGGCCTCGGGATGGGGTAAAAATAGTACCGGGGACGCCATTAGTCAAGACCAGGAGTAGGAGACTGTAGTGACACATCGCATAATAAGAGACACAATATTAGAGCCAAAACCCATTTTTAACATAGCACGCTCAAGAAAAATCCATTCTACTCTATCATAGGCTTTGCTCATATCGAGTTTTAAAGCGAAAGTACCTTTTTCTTTGAAAGGTTGTTTTTCATGGCGTGAAAAATTTCAAAAGCAAGAAGAGCGTTGTCGGTGATAAGACGCCAGGGACAAAGGCTGCTTGAATGGGGTGAATAAGGTGAGATAGAGTGATTTTCAATCTATTAGCTATGGATTTGGTAATAATTTTAAAGATCACATTGCATAAACTAATAGGTCGAAAATCACTAGGGGACTCAGGATTTTTTTTTATCTTGAATTAAAACAATATGAGTGTGGTTAAGCGGGGTGGGATCGACATTATTGTTAAGAATATCAAGAATAACATGAGAAATATCTGCACGAATAGAAGGCGGAAAGTTTGATAGAAAAGAGCGGGCATACCATCGGGTCGGGTGATTTTGTTAGGTGCATTTGAGACAACGCTTAGTGATTTTGTTTCGGTGAGCGGTGCATTAAGGTGATCCCTTAGCTCATCCGGGATCGTCGTATCAAGGGCTTCGATTGCCTGTTCAATGTCTAGAGTAGTTGTGGAGCTAAAGAGTTTTTGAAAAAAATCCTTTAGAACCACTGCAATCTGATCCGGTTCATCAATTTGTCTCCCGTGTTCGTCTTTAATCCATTCGATGGTGTTGCGTTTTTTTTCTTCCATCGATCCTATGAAAGAAAGACGTATTTTTGTCCCCGTCTCGAAGCCAATTCACCCGGGATCGTTGATGCCACATAGTCTCTTCACGTTTCATAAGTGCCTCAATTTTTTTCTCCAAACATTGCATCGCTGTCAAGTTTGCAGCGGACTGAGGAAGTTTTTGAATATTTCCAAGTTGCTCTCTAGAGGTTGAAATGAGTTGGTTGATATTCCCAAAGTGAGCTTTCTCCCATGCAAGCAATGTTGTACCGACACTGCCGAGTTTCGATTTGATTGCCATTGGAGTCAGCTCGGATGGTGAATCAGCCCATGTATCACGAATCAGCGGCCTACATGACTCGTCATCTAACCACATTTTTTCGAATCGAAAAATTCGCTGCTTACGTATCGTTTTTCTTGTTGCCCGCTTAGACCAAGATATAACAATTGGACAATGGTCGGACGCCAATCGTACTTGGTGCTCGACTTTATAGTCTGGAAAACGGCCCGACCAGTGAATATTTGCGAGGCACCTATCTAATCGCTCCTGAATATTCGCATCATCTGCTGGCCGTTCGTCCATATAAATTTGAATCCCTCAAACCCCAAGTCGTCTAACTCACATCTTGCCATTGCTTCCCGAAAGGCCTCCATCTTTGAATCATCTTTTGTTCTGCCCCCAATTTTCTCATGGTGATAGAGGATTTCGTTGAAATCGCCAAGACAAAGCCATGGTTGCTCTGAAACAGTATGTAGTCCCCTAATAAGTTGCCATGTGCGATATTTAAGATTTTCTTACGGCCAACCGTATATGCATGTAAGACGCCACGGGTTTTGCGAACCACCCTCGCAGTTAACGCATCATGACATGTAGTGAGGATGACGAGATTAACACATCCAATGTTTCCTTCCAAATTAAGCGAGTCCTCTCGCCTCTCGCCGAACTCGTATCACAATCAACAATATGAGATCTTGTAAATTTAACTGATTGCAAACGTTTGTCATTTCTTCCTTTAATAATTTGGTTTCCATAAGGAAAATCAAACTGGGATCTTTTCTGTTGATTTCGCGTTTAAGCACCTGAACTGTCCGGGGGTTCCCAAGCCCCCGACAGTTCCAACTGAAACAACTCATTGGGCTTGGCGGGACCGCCCCTCCGCATTCTCCGCCGTTTGAGAGTTTTCGTAGTTGCTTTCCATCATGTTTGTGATCTTTGGTTTCTTGTCAGTGGGGTTGGGTGTATGGGACAGGTTCATGAGAAGGGTATTGGGGAGTTTGTGATTTTGATTTGATCAGCTTGTCTAATGTTTCATGAGAAAGGCTGGGTTTTGGGTTGGTTAAGCGTTTCGGGGTTCGACTCCAGGTTGAGGTGTTTTGTTTTGGGGTGAGGTCTATCGTGGGAGGGTTGACTGTTTGCGGGTTAGTAATTTGTTGTGGGTTTGTGTGATGACTTGGGATGGTTAAGGTGCTGGTTATAGTGTATTGGGGTCGTGTTGTGGCGTGTGTAATGGGTTTGGTAAGGGAGTATGGTTGAGGGGTGAGGTTAGTATGGGACTGTATGGGTGTAGGTTATTAACTTTGGTGTTTTTCTACGGAAGTTGGGGTGGATACCCTCCACCACTACTCTGAGACACAAAGAACCGGCGTGAAGTCTTTGGTAAGACGATCCAGGACTACTTTGGTAGAACAACCTGCACGCACCTGAACCACAAAAAACAAAAAGAAACGAAAGAGACAGACCCAAACACACCTAACGGGTGGAGCGGGAAGGAAAAATCAAGAAAAAAAAAACGAAAAGAAAAAAAACTGAAAAAATCGGAACTAGAGGACAAAAGTAAGAAACCTAAAACAAGCCCAAGAAAGAAAAGAAATAACCTAGCAGAAAGTTGGAGCACGTGAATGGTTAGTGGAGGGTTAGTGGGTGATTTGGATGTAATAATTATATACCAAAGGATATGTTGAGAGTGCAGCTAAAGGGCAGCTAAAGGGGTTTAGTGGGGTGTTTTTTTTTTCTTGCTTTTTTTTTTTTTTATTTAGTGTGTGGATATTGAGGAATAGTGGGATGTTAGTGAGTGGGCATGCATAGGGGTACGTGAACCAAAGCGTGAATAATTCCCCGACAAGATTACGTCAGGTCAGCATGGGTGGGATGTGGGGAGTTGCCGGCCAACGAGGAGTACACCTATGAAGGGAGGCGACGGTGGTGGCCTGAAAGGTGAAAAAACGCCGGTGAATAGAAAGAAACGAAGAGAGGAGATCCGAGGGATAGGAATGAAGAAGGCAACGGGAAGAAGAGGGGAAGAAGAATAAAAGACTGAGGGGAAGAACACCCTAACCTAGACCTTAACAGGAACAAGACACTCAGAGGAGAGAACAAAAACTATCTAAACATGCATACTGGCTTACACAGTGATTAGAAAAATTCTCTTTCTGATTACCAGAATCTAAATCCAACTTAATTAAACAAAATACACTTGGTAATTATAATAACTTAATTAATTTATTCATCGGGATCGGAAATATTTTACTGTCTTTTCCTACATTAAATAGTGGACACAATCATGCACAGTACATCCCTTTTGTTGATCAGGTGAAATTATAATAATGGAGCATTGTTTAAAAATAATTTTATTCTCCACTTTTTTCTCTGCCTTTGTTACTCTTAATAATTTGACTTCTTTAATGTTTCTTTTTTATTTTAATTTACAGTTTTTTTTTTCCTTTGAGTAGTCATTTTCTCTTTCCTTTTTAGGTTGTGCCATGTGACCCACTTGTAATTGGCATGTAATCAAGAGTTGGGAATTCCAAGCTCCATGGGAAATACATACCCATATTAATTATGACAAAATTGTTATAAATACCAAATAACAAAAAAATTACTTTCATTGTGTGTTGCGTTCTATTTTCACGTATTTGATACACAGAAAACCCCAAAGCATGTATATTAAAAGTATCACTAGCTAGTAGTTATATTTTTACACTCTACGAGTTTCCAATTCTGTAATTTCCATAATTTTTGATAAATCTTTTGCTGTAATTTGAAAAAGAAAAATATGATTATCAGGCTAATTTATTTATCTAATGTAATTTAAAAAACAATTTAATCATTTAACGCCAAAAAAATAAAATTAACTTTGAAGGTGAAGACTCTGGTAGAAGAGTTTTTATCTAAAAGTTGTAGATTCCTGATAAAAACTCTGTTGTCAATAGAGTTTTTGGCTTTGATAGTTTTTTATGAAAAATATTAATTAATTAATTTTTAGAAAAAAATTATTTAAAATAAATTAATGTAATTGATTTTCTTACTTTACGAATTTTAAAATACATACACCATTTTTCGAATAAGTAGAACTTATTTTTGCTCAAAATTTTGAAAATACTTGAATTTATAATGAATTAAAGACCTAATAAAACCACCCTTAACCATCTAAAAGAGTTTTTTAGGTTTTATTATGTAACTCAATTGTAATGCAGTTGTTGATTCAAATTCTAGTTGTAATTCAATTTACGTTTTCCTATTCCAGTTATGTTTTTTAATTCATTATAAATTCAAGTATTTTTTTAAATTTTGAGCAAAAATCAGTTGTACTTATTCGAAAAATGGTGTATGTATGGTAAAATTTGTAAAGTAAGAAATCAATTAAATTGATTTTTTTAATAATATTTTTCCTAAAAATTAATTAATTAAAAATTTCTTGAAAAAGAGATCCCGCCATTTTGGATTCGAATAAAGTAGAAAACTCTATTGGCAACAGAGTTTTTATCAGGAATCTGCAACTTTTGAATGAAAACTCTTTCTACAACAGAGTTTTCACCTTCAAAGTCTTTTTTTTTTGCGTTAAATAATTAAATCGTTTTTTAAATTACATTAGTTAAATAAATTAGCCTGATTATCATAACAAATGACAGCCTTACTCCAAACAAAGGCCAAGGTAGCAATTGGATACCAAAAAAAAAAATTATTTTCGTCCAGTTAGAGAATATTTACTTTAAAATGCGATTGCTTGTGATTTTTCTAGAAAATATATCTTTTTGAAGGGTTTTCCAGAAAATATATTATTAATTCACTTTCACGTTTTTCTCCCACCAATCACTTCTACTCAGTTTAAAAAAAAAAACTCAGCAAATCACCAATTATTATTACACATTTTTCCACAAATTTAATTATTTATCGACTCACATTTCTAGCTACCAATCATTTTCACTCATTATTTTAGTATTTCTGTATTAATCAACTTTTATCATTACATTTCCATCTCATATCAAATCACACTATCAAAATTCATTATTCTTATTTTAAAGATTTTTTCATTGCTATTCTCTAGCTGATTTTTTCCCCAAAATAAAAGGATATCCAATCACACCTTAAAAATTAGGTGTGACAATTCAAGTCATCAGGTCGAGTTCGTGTTTGGCTTTGGGTCGATTTTGATTTGTGCTTAAAATATATCAAAAATTAATTAAAATATAAAATAACTAAGTTTTAGATAAATTAGTAACATTATGTCAGATTTGTATTAGTCATTTTCGTGTTCGGATTTCTCATGTCTTTGTTCGGACAATAAGATCGTGTCGGGTTATCGTGTCGTGTCCGGGATTGTCACCCCTATTAAAATAGTGAAAACTAAAGAGTAAGAGTTCAAATTAGAGCATTTTCTTAATAGTAGGAAATAGATGTAGAATTTCTAATTTACTTATTTTTATTTCGCTTTTAATTTTTGACTTATAACATACAAATATCCCTCATAGGGTAGCCTAGTAACATAGATGAGTTCTTGAGGCCAAATGTTTCAAGTTCGAATCTTCATCTCTTCATCACTTGGTCAAATTTGTTGCACAAGAATGTGATTTATATGGGTGACGGAGTTTACCAAACAAGCACCTTAAAAAATAGAAATATTTGTATAAATACAAAAAAGAAGGTTTGCACGTTCTCATGTGTGTGAAAGAGATAAAAGGAATTATAGGAGCGGTAAATTTAGAGGCATAGTGGGAAAGCATCTCTCAAACAGCTAGAGCAAGCCCACAGCCAGCGAAGCACAACCATAAAACAAACACCCTAGTAAAAAATATATATGTTTTCTAAAATAAGCAACCACATATATTTAAGATATGAATATATACACACATATACATATAGAGTGAGAAACAAAAAAAAATTACTATATACTATTCTACTCTATAGACTATTCAATTTTAGAGAGAGAAATAAAAAATAATAATGTGAGTAGTCTTCTTCTCATCATCAATTACGTACCATTCACCTCTTGAAAATGTAGACAAATATTAGAGGTGGCCATTGTGCCTTTGATGTTTACCTAACATTACTTCTCCATCCCTCATTCTCTCTTTATTTTACTAATATGCCCTTCTAATAATATATTCCTTTACTTTGAGTTTTGACCATTATACCCTTCCAAAATGGCGCGATTGGATGTGAGGGATATTTCATTTTTGTTCCGCTGGAGAAGTTTTTTTGACCAAACATGCAATTGTTTATGAAAATTTTCAGAAAATTTATCATTATTACACATTCTCCCACAAATTTCACTATTCACTCACTCACACGTTTCTAACTACCAATCATATTCAATCATTATTTTACTATTTTTAAATTAAATCAACTTTCATCTTTACTTTTTAATCTCACATCCAATCACACTCTCAAAATTCATCTTTTTTCTTCCAAATTATTTTTCACTAATATTTTCTAGCAAAATAAAAAATTTCAAAATGAAATTATATCTAATCCCGCCCTTTCTTTTTGGTTCCCACTTTCTTTTCTTATCTAACTTCAACACGTAATATATATAAAGGTAAGAATTTGATTTGGTTCATACAATGTGCAAAGGATTGTTGATTTGGGCATTTAATGTATTATTCATTGATGGGTCCACCTTTTTTGCATTATTTAGGGGATGGTCCATTTGTGTGGTAGTTTTCTCTTAAAATACAAATTGAAAATAAAAAAGTGTCCCCTTGACCATTCGAATGATCAAAGTATTTGATTATTTGATTATATATGTGTAACACAAATTTTTATATGTCTACAATATGTCTAAATTGTGAATTCACTTCCTGAATTTGTTTTTTAAATTAAGCATTTCATTGGTCCAACTTAACACCGTGAGATGGTTTCGTGATTTAGAAGTTACCACCACATAAATGATTGTGTTTGGCAATGAGAAAGAACATATACTTTTTTATATAGTCTTTTTAGTAACATTGTAAGGACATAAATTAACTGGAATAGTGAATTTGAAAAATCCCTTAAGATTTAATCTAAAAACAATAGAAAAAATTATATTTCAAAATTATAAGTCTCAATGAGATTTCGTTAAATAAATACAAATCCAAGGGTGTTCATAACACCAAATAGGTACACTTGTAATTTTAAAATTAAGATAACTGGCCTGCTAAATCCCAAAAGTAAATTTGTTAATTTACCGTACTAATTATTTGAAATGAGTTGAATTAGGACATGAATAGCCGTTTAAAATATTTTGGTGGTGCCGAGCTATATATAGTAATCTAAAAAGGATTATATTTACATGCATATATATAACATTTTCGGTAACCTTATAAAAATAAATTTAAATTGTGTCGGGTTGGGGGGAGGGGGGTGTACGTACGAGCTTTGTCCATATATAGAGTTTGTATTCAAAATTCAAATTATGTTACAATAAATTTAAAACATTTGTTTTGTTTTTTGAGGGGAAAACATTTGTTTTTTATAGTACAGTTCGTAATTTGAAATCTTTTTAAATTTCGACGTGATATTTAGTAAATAAATAAATTTCCATCAAAATCTGTGGGCGAGTGAACTTAAAAAAGAATAATGAGAAAGGGGCATGCATAGCATAATTAATAGTACAAATTTCATGTAAAATTGTAAATTTATCCTAGCTAATTTCCTAATGCCTAAAACTAGGGGTGTCAATCGTGTCGTGTTTCGTGTTCGCGGGTCGTGTTTTTACACAGGTATTACAGGTCTGACGCGAACCCGAACCCGACTCGTTTAATTATTCGTGTCAAGATACACGACCCGAACACGACCCGTTTATGACACGGGTAACCCGACACGACACGAAAAACCTGTATCATTTAAACTTGACACGAAAAAAGTAAAATAAAAAATCAGAAAAAATTGAAATTACAAATAAAAATACATCAAATATTAAGAATTTTTAAAAAACTGCATTTAATAATTTTTCCATCATCATATAACCAACTAAAACATCACAAAATATTAAAATAATATATCACTATAAAATTAAATGGGTTATATAGGTCAATCGTGTCGACCCGCAGGTCGACCCGACCTGACCTATTTATTTTTCGTGTTATCCGTGTCCGACCCGATTTTAACCCGAACCTGTTAAGGGTTATACCTGTACCTGCTAAATTCGTGTTAGGTTCGTATCAGGTTATCGTGTCGTGTCACAAATTGAAGCCCCTACCTAAAACATGTCAACTTTCTTGAATATGGGTCAAATAACTACCATCAGTTTTATTAGCAGAACTATAGATCTCACGTAATTGTTGTGAATTGGAGATGAAAAAGTACTCAAAACTTTTTTGACCTGGTGAAAATAGAAATATTAACAGATACAATGAGACTATTTTTTGATCTAATTCAAATTAATGAATGTGATCGTGGCCTACACATATATTAGTACATGTCTAATGTTTATCTTAGGTGAAAAGTTGAAATCTAATATGTACAGACCTCAACATGTAGGCGCCAATTTTTCGAATTTAAAATATTAGTACATGTCTTATGTTTATCTTAGGTGAAAACTTGAAATCTAATATATACAGACATCAACATGGGCGCCAATTTCTCGAATTTAAAAATAATTTGTTATTAGTCTCACTTTTTCTTCTCTCAAAATCTTAGGTTGCGATTGAATGTACTTTCATTCCATCCATTTTTATTTATAAATGAATAGCAATAAAACATTGTTTTTGAAAATTGTGAAATTTTTGGGAGTGTGATTGGATGTAGGGTGAAAATATAGTAATGATAAGTTGATGTGATCATTTTTTTAGTAAAATAGTATTGGATGCGATTGATGATTTGAAAAATAAGAGATAGTGATTAGTGTATTTGCATGGGCGTAGCCAGGATTTATGGTCGGTGGTCTTTAATTTTTTCGTTTTGGTGGGATGATTGTCGGGCCGAAATTTTTCGAACATAGAAAATAAAAAAGCCAAATTTAAAGGCCAATACGTTGCAACAATGTTTAGTGGGTTTTCATAATCTCCAATTCCGACTTCTCTAGAATGAACTTCTTGGAGAAGTGATTTATCCAAAAGTTCATTCTAAATTAATCACCAAACAACTATTAATAGATTTTAGATCCCAAAATTCATTTTCAAAGTGCTTCCAGAAAATCTATTCATTATCAAGTTCACAATATATCTCTTTCTATAATCTATATAACAAACAAAACAATCTTTCTTCCACTTGTATACATTAATTGGGCCTGATAATTCTTAATTTTTTTTGGTCAAGAAGGTTTAATGGCCTTTTTAATTTTTAGCTCAATTTTTTTTTGTATGAAATAGACTTTCGATTAAATTTTCAGTGCGGTCCAAATCAAATTTGACAGGATCACTCCGATTTTGAGTGCGGTCCGCCGACCGCACTTCTAAGATGGCTACGCCTAATTCTGTATTTGTGTATTTGTGATATGATTGTGTAGTGATGGTAGTTGATAGTGATGTCTTTTAGTAAAATAATATTTGATTTGATTGATGATTGAAAAAGTAAGAATAAATAAATAGTTTGGTTTTCAAAACATTTCACAAACAATTCAATGTTGGGGCAAAAAAACTTTTGAGAGAATTTTTACAAATCTTTTTGACAACCAATCACACCGGCCCCTAGCCGCTCTCCTCCATCTTCTACATATTTTTCTTCCCTCATCATCCATAACGAGGGAAGTGATTTTCATTGCTTTTAATCTAAATAAATTTATCCGCAATAGGTGACTTTATTTGTCCCGAATAGGTGGGTTTTTTCAATTAATAAGTTTGTCCCACATGTGATATTTTGTTTAGAAGACCAGAAGAGTCATTATCCGACAATATGTGACAGGCATCTTTGGTATATATATTGTCCAACGCCTCCATCACGAAGTTCTAATTCTACAAATCAGTTACATCTATTTATGTTTAAAATTTTCTTTTTAGATCTGTATATGTTTATGATCTTGTAGGGTTTGCAACTGTTTTCACACGTTCTTGTAATCAGTTGTAAGTTTCTTCTAATGAATGAACGAAATTCATTTTATTCTAATACAAAAATATATGTAAGCGCCAAAATGTTTTTATTCTAAATTTTGATTAATGGTATCTAATACTGCAAAATTACTTACAACTCGCTCCAAATTGAAATGTTTTGGGTTGAGGAATTTGAGTCCAATTCACTGAATACTCCAAACAGGCTTACAATGCGCAAACAGTATTAGAAGGGTCTGACGTTGTCCTAGTGAAGCCCCACTGATGCTTAAGTCAGCAAAATATAGAGAATAATCCAGAACGCAAGAGTAATTAGCGGTAAATTATACTTAATGAAAAATGAATTAAAGAGAGGACTATTTATACCTGAGACATTGAGTTATATGGGCTTATTAACGCTCTGTGGGCATCATGGGCTAGCTTGAATATTAATTCTTATAAGCCCAATAATGATAATAATAATGAATTTGAATATAGAAAAGCAAAATTATATTTTTACCCCACAACATTATCCAAGATTAACTATGCAATTATGTGACCTATTAAATATTATAAGCACCCACTAACAAAGCATACAAGAAGAGAGACTGTGGAGGTTCGACTCCCCTGGTAACAGGATGGATGATGATTTATTGCGTGATGACTCAGTCTAAAGCAGTTCAGGATTCTAACTCGTTGTAGCATATTCATCGATTTGCGCCTCCACGAAAGGCTACAGGGGTGGGGCAAAGTAGAGACCTCGGGGAATGAACGAAGTTCATCCTTTTTTAAAACCTCCTTCTTGATTCGTCACAACATAATTAAATACATAAATCGGTTGCCAAACTGGCACCTGAAATCAAAGATTATATATAAATTAAATATTTGCGTATAATTATAAAACTTATTATTGGTACTTGGTAATTGGTATGCATTACTTGTATTAAAATCCTGTAGTTATATGATTCGATACGCTGTCTGACATTTTACAATTTATTTAAATCCTCTGTGACCCAGAAATTAACACAATTCCACAATATAGTTATGAATCTTTGGATTGTCCAATGAACCCATGAATAAAATTTAACATATATAAAAGCCTTGTTGCTTAAATATTATCCACAAAATTAATCCATGAATCTGATATATTTATTATTTTGTCCTCAAAATATATACATACCAATCATATAAAAAGTGTAATTAATACAAATTAGCCTAGATTGGATGTCCAAACTTCATCTCTTTTGGTATGCCTTTAATTTATACCAAAAAGTGAAAAAAAAAAGAAGCAATTACAGCTAGGCTTGAGTTATATAATTCGAGAACATTGTAATGATCAAAGAAACATAAAATCATGGACGTTGAAATCCCATTCCATTTATTACGGTAGGTTGCAACCTAACAAGAATTGGCCACAACTTGTATTCATAAATGACTCTGCCTAATATTATGACCTACATCTAACTTGTTTTAATTCAACCATGGATCCCACCCTTTAAAATAAAATGACATTTTCAAGCTATACTTAGGGCAAAAAAAACCTTTTTTTAATTTGACAACAAAGTTTGTCAAGTTGCAATAGTCATCCTCTTTGGTGGGCCCTCCCTCCATTCGACGTGGCATCACAAGTACCATAGTTTTCCCGCTCCAATTCATAAATATCCATAATTTTCAAAAGTGTAAACCTCATAATTATCAACTTAGAAATTTCAATGCATATTAGTCCGAGTAAGGGTATTTTGGTCAAAAGAGACTGGGAATCCCGTTTAAACCAGATCAATGATCAGGTGAGAAAAAGTAAAAAATAAAAAGTACAAATAAAAAAAAATTGAGTATGATTAAGAATAAGGTCAATGGGGGGGTTTACATGTATGTGTGTGAGGGGCGAAATAGGTATTTCAGCGGGAGGGGCGAAATAGGTATTTCAGCGGACATGGCCACAAGTGTAAGCAAAAACAGCCACTGGAATCCAAAACGCCCAAAAAGCAAAGATGACCTACAATGGGCCGGCTTTTAACTATATTTAGCTGGACAGACAAAAACCAACTTATTATCACCATCGTCGCTATCTTGAGCCGTTGCTTCTTCAATACTATATACCATATACATACATGTACAAATTATATATACGTATATATTCATTTTCGTATACAGTATATGAAACCTGGTGTGTCTGCAAGTAGAGATAAATTGTAACTGAGACTGATGGGGATTACTGGATACTAATAAAAAATTCATTTTCGTTGTTTGGGAGTTTTTTTACCTTAAAATGTTGTAGCTTATGAAAATTTTCGAAAAATACATAGGTCATGTATGTTTTTTTTTTTCAAAAGTTGTTTTCCATTTTCCAATTATTCCGAAAAATGAGTTCATGTTTGTTTAAGAAGATGTCACTAGAAATAAAGTCATTTTCAATATTCACTTTTTTATGGAAATACTTTTTTGAAAACACGTCCAAATTTTTTCACAACAATAACTCAAATCTATGTGAAAACACATTACAATTAAAAAAATCTATGTTCAAAATATATTGAAAAAGCCATAACCAAACACATTTTCATTTCCACATATAAACGTAATAGAAATTTAGACAACAAACCAAACATATTCAATTCTCAAATGAAACCAATAAAGTTTGAAAATTCATTTTCCAACACTAGAAATAGAAAATTGGACTTGGAAATACATTCATATAAGCCATCAATTACTTTCATTTTTTTCTCCCAACAATCACTTATTCTCATTTTTTAAAGAAAAATGATTTATCGGATCATTTAATCATTATTATACAATTTCTCACAAATTTCACTATTTACGTACTCAAATATTTCTAACTATCAATCATATATAATCATTTATTTATTATTTCAATATGAAACCAATTTCTATCATTATATTTTCATCTTATATCCAATTACAATGTATAGATTTATTTTTTAATTATCTTTTTTTTAATTTTTAATTATTATTATTTTCTAGCAGAAAAAATTAATTCAAAAAAATCAATCCAATTGCAACCTTACTGACCCTGTCTAGGTGTTGCTCTATAAAAGAAAAGGAAAATAGTAACAAGAAGTTTTCTTTACCAAAGAGAGAGGGCAAGCAAAAAAATGCTAAAAGATTCCTCAGCTGAAAAGGAAAAAGGAGAAAAAAATAAAAAAATTCACTTCTTTGATTAAAAATTATATTTTTCAGAAGTGTGAGATTGACAGGCAGATCGATCCCACCGAAATAAATTAAATATTATTTCACCACACCCCAATCTTTCATAAAACCCACAAAAAATTACACCCGTCCTTTGTGATATAATTTTTATTTTTTTCAGCTGGTAATTGCCAGAGAGGGAGCTAGCTAGCTAGCTGGAAAATAAAGATCCTCTACATGATGCTTGGTGTTTCAGGCCTCATGGGCAGCTCAGGCGACGGCGCGGCGGACGCCCACGAGAGCGGCGGCGCTAGTGGTGGCAGCAGCGAGGTTGGCGCTTCCAGCTCAATTCCCGGCGGCGGGGGTATGGAGGAAATTGAGAGAAGTGGTGGCGGTGGTGGAAACCGGTGGCCTAGGCAAGAAACTTTGGCTTTACTCAAAATTCGTTCTGATATGGATGTTACTTTTAGAGATTCAAGTCTTAAAGGTCCATTATGGGAAGAGGTTTCCAGGTAAAATTGAAATGAAATGATTTTAATTGTACACACACAATTACACATAATTTACACACACTGCCACCAATTTCAAGATTTACTGAATTTGCTGTAAAAAGGTATTTATTTATGGATCATAATTCCAGTGAATTATTGCTTTTTGATTAAAAGGGTCTTTGTCTTTCAGTTCATTTCACAAGAATTCAGCAGCTTTCGTGGAATTTTGTAGTCCGGGTTTTCGCCCTTCAGTTTTTGTTTGTTTATGGCAGCTTATTGCTAATTATAGCAACAAAAATAATAATAATTAAAGTTGAATGAATAATCAATTTCTTTCAATCTTCAACTTGAATTCATTAACTGATCTTTGATCGCCTTTAACTTTTCAGCTTCCTTTTACTCATCATGTCCTTTTAAATTTTTTATTTTTATTTTTCAATATGATTTAATTATCTACAAACACAAATTAAAGCCTGCACTATACATTTTTCTGAATCCACTTCTGGGTCTTGGAACAATTCAGTTTAATTTTTTAGTTATTTGTTGTGTAGATCAGTGCTGTTAATTTCTTGCATTTTCTATCTTATGCGTTTATCGCCATTAGACTTTGGATTCATTGAAAAATTCAAGATTTTAATAATTTAGTTTTATTTGGCCAACTGTTATTGTCAGAAAAATGGCGGAGCTTGGATTTCAACGAAGCGCCAAGAAATGCAAAGAGAAATTCGAGAACGTGTTCAAGTACCACAAGAGAACCAAAGATGGCCGAGCATCAAAATCAGACGGCAAAACATATCGTTTTTCGATCAATTAGAAGCCTTGGAAAACACTCCTCCGCCTCCCTTCAACCCCCCGCCGCCACGCCCAGCGGTGGCGATCGCTCCACCGCCGCCAATGCCGACGGCGAATGCTAATAGTTTACCAATGCCATCACATACAACTCATGTTTCATCATCAACTAGTCCAAATCCTATAAGTGTAGCGCCACCAGCGCAAACCGCCATTAATTCTTCTTCTCCGTTTCAATTACAATCTCAACCGCCGTTTCAGCCACCACCACCGCCGGCGGCGATGAATACTTCGAATCCTCCTCAAATCCACACTTTTCATCAACCTTCTCATCCACACATTCCGGCGAGTTTGCTTTCAAATTCGACGTCCACTTCGTCTACATCATCCGACGAGGATATACAGAGGCGGCGAGGGAGAAAGAGAAAATGGAAGGATTATTTCCAGAGGCTAATGAAAGACGTGATTCATAAACAGGAGGAGTTGCAGAAGAAGTTTCTGGATACTCTGGAGAAACGCGAGCGCGATCGAATAGCGAGAGAAGAGGCTTGGAGAGTGCAGGAAATGGCGAGAATTAACCGAGAACACGAACTTTTGGCACAGGAGAGATCGATCGCCGCCGCCAAGGACGCGGCGGTGATTGCGTTTTTGCAGAAGGTCACTGAGCAAAATAACTTGCAAATCCCGATCGGGAATAACGCACCACCACCGCAAGTTGTGCCAATGCAGGCGGCACCAACGCCGGATAATACTCAACCCCCGCCACCGCAGCCGCCGCGTCAACCACCACCACCGACACCTTCGTTACAGCTGTCCACTCTTCCACCACCACCAGTAGCTCCACAAAAACCAATATCAGCGCCGCCGCCAGTATCGACGGCAACGCCAACAAAATTCCTAGAAAGTTCAAAAACAGATAACGGCGGCGGCGGCGATAATTCGATCTCGGCAAGCTCCTCACGGTGGCCGAAAGCGGAAGTCCAAGCTCTGATCGACCTTCGAACGAGTCTCGATCTCAAGTACCAAGAGAACGGACCAAAAGGTCCCCTCTGGGAAGAAATCTCTGCCGCCATGGCGAAACTAGGCTACAACCGAAGCTCAAAGCGATGCAAAGAGAAATGGGAAAACATAAACAAATACTTCAAAAAAGTAAAGGAGAGCAACAAGAAGAGACCCGAAGACTCCAAAACATGCCCGTATTTCCATCAGCTAGACGCCTTATACAAAGAGAAGTCCAAAAACGATGTCGTTCCGTTCAATCCAGGGTACCCAATCCATCCCGAGAACCCAATGGCACCCATAATGGCCCGGCCCGAGCAGCAATGGCCAGTACTCCCCGAGCAACAACAGCAGCAAGATGAAGATAACGACAGCGAGAACAACGATCAGGAGGAGGACGATGATGAAGACGAAGAAGACGAAGGAGGGGGTAATTATGAGATAGTGACGAAAAAACAGCCATCTTCAGTGACGACGAACACGGCGGAGTGAGGCGGTGGTGCTAACTGCCTAGCTAGAGAGAGAAGAATTAAGAAAGAGAAAAGAGTTTGAAATGAAAGGATTTGTTAAAAAAGAAGGCAAGTGGAGGTGGGGGCAGAATTGCAGAGAGGTTGTCAGAGATGGGGGCGGAGGGGATAAGTGGGTCAGAAAAACCGATTGGGAATCAGATGGGGGTAGGGGGGGAAGGGGGTGGCGGTGAAAAATTTTAAACACATGGGGGAGAGGCCCAAAGGGGGTGGGGGTGAGTTTTGTAAGGTTAACATTTATTTATTATATATGTTATTTTTTTAATAATTTATTTATTAATTTGGAAATAAATAAGTGGTGAAATAGAGAGATGTGGATCAAAAAATTAATAAAGGGGCAGGCAGTATTTGTACTTCTCTTTTTTTTTTTTTTTGGTTTGTGAAGTTTTTTTTCATGGAGTGTAAATGTGAAAAACTGTTGATTTTAATGTTTGTCATCTTTAGTCAACATTCATGGTTCATTTTTTCTTATTAAATATCTTTGCTGATAGATCTTGAATTAAACTTGTGGGGTAATAAATTATTAAATAGATCGACTAGTTAGACAAGACAAACCCTAGTTCTAAGCAACTTGCTTTCTTCTTTAAATACTAGAAGAGAAATTAACAATAAATTAGAGTAGTTTCCTTGTATTATTACATTCTTCATCACTAATTGTTTTTGGTATAGTAGGGGAAAATAAGGGGCACTAATTGTTTTTAGTATATAGTAGGGGTAAATAAGGGGATGGAACTCCCGGATCAAATTAAACACCATGTTAACACAATATTCTACCACTAAAGCACAATTTTCATCCCCATTCATGAGCACTAATACTAGTGAAAACATGATGTACTCCCCTTTAAATTTAGTTTTTCTATATTAATGTAATATTTTATTTTATTTTATATTACACGTTATAAATATAATGCATTGTACTCGAGCATAAATGTTTTCTTAAATATATGCTTAGCATACATATATATATAATATAATGATGAAATTTAAAATATAATAATTAAAATAGAGGATTTAAACCCATCCACATATTTTTAGCAGTATAATATTTTCTAAGATAATAAAAAAACGATTGAAATGTGATTTGGCATAATTTTATATATGGAATCATTATATCTTATTACACACCAAATGGAAAGTCATGCACTTTTATTTCTATTAATGCTAAATACAGCTTATTTAATTTCAAATTAAACTTGATGTAATCAGTAATCACAGTTTTAATACATGTTGAGTTGCTTTAATTCAATATTTAATAAAAGTGAATATGAGAAATCAACTCTGACAACTTCAAGGGTGTAGTGATGAAATGTTTATTTTGGAAATTAGAGAACAAAAAAAAAAAAAAACCGCAATAGTATCAAAATTTTCAAATACTCCAAAATAAACATATAAAACACCATAATATTTTATTTTTTCTTTTGTTAGTAAGAGATGAGTACTATGTCCAGGGCAGCAAATTATTACTTAAATTTCATCAAGATTGAAGCAAGTTTAACCTTGATTTGATGTCTCATATAGTCATACTAGTGTATACGTACTCATTTAGACAATAGACAAATGCAACTTACTATATGTCCATATATATCGAGACATTTATAATTTACATAATAAATACATAGGAAAAATTGCAAAATTAGTCCTGTAACTTTTGAAGTTGCAATTTTAGTCCTATGACAATTTTGCTCCTTAGCAAAAATAATAATTTTAATCCTATAATTTTTAGGATTTGACAATTTTATTCTTATACATTTTAGTTGTGGTAATTTCAATCCTACTAATCAAAAAAATATAATTTGCCAAATTTGTACGTGTTTTTATTTTTCAATAATTAGGAAATAATACACAGAGAATTCATATATCGGATTTAATCCAGATACATTATTCTAAAATGCATCTCATTAGGCTGTATATAATATAAGTGATAAATAAATTTAACTCATAAGTAATAAAACTTAGGTTCTGATACCATTTTATAATTGATACTAGGTATATTGAATATTTTTGTTACAAGGACATTTTAGGAATAATTGAAATATTGAAATAGCCCTTAGGACCAAATTTGCACCAACTTGAAATTTATAGGGCCGTAAATTGCACAAATCCAAAATTTACAGGACTAAAATTGCAAAAAGCATAACATACAAGACCAAAATTACAATTTCAAAAGTTACAGAACTAATATTGCAAAACCCTATCTACATGACTGATTTTGCATTTTCCCTAAATACATATACTAATTTATAAATCAGATTAATACTTTCAATGCAGTATAGATGCTCTATTACTACAGATGAAATAAGTTTAAATGCAAATCAGAGTATCTTCCAGTGGGAAATTGCTTCTCACAATCTCATGGCCGAGAATACAATAAATAAAACTATGACTACGCACGTACAACAAAACATTTCCCATGTGAAGTGTCTGAATTCCGACTGTTTTTTTACTTGGATCCCCTGAGATATATAATTACTACAAATTATACGTACTTATATGGAGTATGAAGGAATGAATTTAATATCTATAATTTGCAGGCATATATTTGTAAAGATCAAAAAATAAAAGATTAATATTTTGCAATAGTTCAAATTAGTTTACAAGTACAAATGAAATTTCCTACTGAGTTCTGACATGGCATAATGAGTATCCCATTTTGAGTGGATACTGAATTTAATTAATTTGATATTAAAAACAATAAAAAAACTAAATATATTAATTTACAGTATTGGTATAAAATTAACATCATTAAATAAATGAAGTGGAGGATCATAGTTTTGCAAATATTTAACGAATCAGAAAATATAATTTGACACGAATGAATTAAGTAATATATATATATATATATATATTTGTGTTGAATATAAATATGTATGTAATGGATTTAATTAAAATAACTCAAGAATTATGATATTGATCGAATTGAATACATGAGGAAACATTGATTTTTATATTTTTGACGTTAGTCAAAAATGGTAACGGTGTGGAATAATAATAATAATAATAATAATAATAATAATAATAATAATAATAATAATAATAATAATAATAATAATAATAATAAAAAGGAACATTGGTGTAAAAGAATAAAAATTGTTGTTACTATATATTCAAATTAGGGGTGGTCAAATGGAATCGAAACCAGGTTCCAAACTGGAACTAGAACTGTAGTCAATGGTTCTGGGAATTGGCTGATCGAACAAGGTTCCAAAACCAGAGTCGGAACCATGTAGGCCAGTTCTGGTACTGGTTTCTTTGTCTAAAAAATCGTGGAATCGGTGGTTTTAACCGTGGGTAGCCGATTTTAAGGTTAAAACCAATTATTTTTATTTTTTTTGGATAAAAATATGATAGAAGAAATGTTATATATTTATTATGATATTTTATATTCGTAACCGCATGAGATACATCTTAAGGATTAGGATCAAATGTGGTAGGGGCCTACCGTGTGGCAGTGTGGATTAATCCAATCCATCCACAACTTTTATTCAATGGTCCAAATTGCTATTAAAAATAAGCGATTTATCAATTAATTAATAGGTGGAAATGACATAATAGTAACTAACAAAATGCCATAAATCACGCCCCTACAATCAATGGATTGATTAATATCATGTTTCCATAACTGAATTGTGCACCATTTTAATAGCTGAATTGTATACCATTTAATAACTGACTGTACACCATTTTATATCTAATAGTGCATCATTGTATAACTAATTGTACACCATTCAATCCCAGCAATTTTTATGGGATTTGATTTTACGATTGTTCCCGCTTTTCATTCAATTGTAATTTTCTCACAATGATGTACAATTATTTATACCATGATGCTCTGTTAGATATAAAATGGTGTGATCGATTATTAAATGGTGCACAATTTATCTATTAAAATGGTGCATAATTCAGTTATGGAAACGTGATCTTTATCACATCCATGATTGTAGGGCGTCATTATGAGAAGGTGGTTACACAATTTTGTCTTTATAGGGTTTTTATATGATGTACAATTAGTTATACAATGATGCGTTGTTAGATATAAAATGGTGCACAGTTAAGTTATTAAATGGGAAGATGGTTACACCATTTTGTCTTCATAGTTCCTTTAGATGATGTACAATTAATTATACAATGATGCACTGTTAGATATAAAATGGTGAACAGTCAGTTATTAAATGGTGCATAGTTCAGCTATTAAAATTGTGCATAATTCAGTTATGGAAACGTGATCTTTATCACATCTATGATTGTAGGGCGTCATTATGGGAAGGTGATTACACCATTTTGTCTCTATAGGATTTTTAGATGATGCACAATTAGTTATACAATGGTGCAGTATTAGATATAAATGGTGCACAACTAAGTTATTAAATGGGAAGATGGTTAAGTTATACAATAATGCACTGTTAGATATAAAATAGTGTACAGTCAATTATTAAATGTCGTACAGTTCAGCCATTAAAATGGTGCACAATTTCAGTTATGGAAGTGTGATATTAATCAATCTCTTGATTGTAGGGGGCGTGATTTATGGCATTTTGCTAGTTACTATTATGCATTTTCCACCTATTAATTAATTGATAAGTCAGTTATTTTTAATAGCAATCTGGACCATTGAATAAAAGGTGTGGATGGATGAGATCAATCCACACTGCCACACGGTAAGAGGCTGCCACACGAGATCCCATCCCTACATCTTAAACTAAATATTGTAAGCGGGACACATGAATTTTGATTCTCTATATCTTAAGAGGATACATAAGCAACTTAATATTATAATTTATATTAAGTCTAAAATTTAATAATAGATTATGAATATTAAGTCTAATTCCTCTTAATATTATTATTTATATTAAATCTAAAATTTAATATTATTATGAATATTATGTCTAATTCATTTTCTATTTTTTTTAATTTTTGTAATTAAATTTGATAAATTATTTTTAAAAAAAAACACACAAAAAAGAAACGGTTCCGGTTAGACGGTTCCGATTCCAAAACCGAAATCGTGAGCCTCCAATTCCAGTTCTAGTTCCTTGTTTTGAAGGGACCGGAGCAGTTCTGAAATCGTGGCCACCCCTAACTCAAATTAAAATTACCATGACGTGTAGGGTTTGATTGAAGTAGCAATTTTAACATTTGTAATGGGTTATAATGTTAAATAAATGTTTTTATCAAGATTTTGATGATTTTGTTTTAATAAGTTTTTATACCAAAACAATGTTTTTATATGTTGTCCAAATACTCCTAAATGATTTAAAATGTTTTTACTAATTTTTGGAGTATTTCTTAGAGTTTTTAATTTGATAAAAATTAGACAACACTTTTGATGGTTTTGTTTAAATTGGTTTTTACACCAAAACTATGTTTATAAATGTTGTCTAAATACTCCCAAATAATTTAAAATATTTTTACTAATTTTTTGGAGTATTTCTTGAAGTTTATTTTTGAAAAAAATCGGACAACATTTCAAAGGGGAGGTCCAACGGTCACCCAAAATGGTCGCCGGTGCATCAAGATAAGATAACTCAAAACGAGAACATGCGGGCTTGAAAAAAGAGGAGGGGGACCGGTCAGGGAGGGCCGACCGATCGCACCCCTGGCGACGGCCGACCCCCTCCGATCGTCCCACCGCAACCCCTACTCCGGATCGCACTATTTTCATTCAAACGTTCGAAATCTTATACAGGCAACCTACGCCTCTATGTTATTTTTGACAAAGAAAAATTCCAACTTAAATTGTAACTGTCTGTGATGACAAGATTTGCTTTTCAATTTTGTACAATATTTCTACATCTTGTGATCTTCTTTTTGTAGACAAAAGTGAAGATAGAGGAGCCTATGTTGGGAGCCTATGTTGGTGAAGACTTCCCTATAAATAGAGGATGAATTGAAGACACAAGATAACAAAACAACACAAGCAAATTCACAACAAGAAATCTGCAAATTTCCAAGCTTTCATATTCAACACTCTTGTTGTATTTATAGCCTAAGGATTTCACTTTCACATCTTGAGGTCTAGGCTTTATTTCTTGATTACACTTTGCACTCAAATTGTAATATTCATTATTGAGTTGTAATCTTGACTTTTTGGTTATCATTCAAACACAAGATATCCTTGTGAGTGTTCTTGTGGTAAGAACACACTTGGATGATCTAGGTGATAGGTGCAAGAATATTGTGGTGATCTTCTTATTGAGGTGTTGAAGAATTTGGTATTCTTCAAGATTGATGATTGTGGTGATCTTCAAAGGTGCCGTTGAAGGAAGATTGTGGTAATCTTCAAAGGGAGATTGTGGTAATCTCCAAAGGTGTTGTTGAAGAAGAGTGTGGTGCTCTTCAAGGTGTTGTAAGTTGAATTTGTATTAATTGTGGTAATTAATAAAATTTTTTTTTTTGAAATCCATCCCGGATATACTGGGGTGGTAGAGGATTAGGCCCTAGGTGGGTTAAACCTCTTTAAATCGACGCGTGTTGTTTACTTCCCACACCTTTATTATTGTCTTGGCGTATTTGTTTCGAAAAAGAGGGCATAATCGAAAAGATGGAGATAATCTATTCACCCCCCTCTAGATTATCGTAGCCGCTTGGACTTACAAGTGGTATCAGAGCCAAACTCTTTGGCAAGCTCGTTCCACATCGCGAGTAAAGAGGAACGATCATCGGCTACGAACGAAGTCTACATTACCGGCGCCTCCACCACCAAGCCACCACTATTCGACTCCAAAAATTATGCTTTTTGGAAAGAAAGAATGGAATGTTATTTACAAAGTTGCGGGTTCGATATTTGGAACACCGTCATCAATGAAGAATCCATTCCGATAAAAGATACACCACACACCTCCAAAGTCCTCAAGGAGCTCAATGATGAAGAGAAGAAAATCATCTCTTTAAATGATAAAGCTCTTAATGTTATTTATTGTTCACTTACCATTTTGGAATATGATCATATTGTAGGAATTAAATCGGCTCATGAAGTATGGAGAAAATTAGAAGAAGTATATGCAAATGAAAGGAGCCACTCAAAAGCATCTACTTCTCAAATGGATACAAATGCAACATGGGATGAGCTTCCTATAACTTCCGACGTCGATGATAACGAACAATGTCTTATGGGCTTTGAAGAAGAAAATGAGGTAAGTTCTAAACCCTCCACTTCTTATGATAATGTATTACAAGATGATTATAATGATTTGAAAAATGATTTTGATGAGCTTCAAAATGAATTCCAAAGTTTACTTGTTAAATACAAAAATTTGAAAAAGGAATTCAATATTTTAAAAATTGATAAGGATAATTTATTTTACTCTTATGAATCACTTTCATGTGATCACACCACCACACTTGACAAGGTTAGAAACCTTGAAAAAGAAAATAGTACTCTTGTTAAGGATATTAATTGCATGAAAAATAATTTATCAAAATCCAACTTGAGTACCGATAAAATGACCGATATTATTGATGTTCATAGTTGTGATAATTTGAAACAAGGACTTGATCATAAGCCTAGTGTTGTTAATTATGTGAAAAGAAATCAAGTCCCTATGCATGTTGGTCATTATGCTCCCAAAATTACTACTTGTTTTTATTGTGGTAAAACGGGTCACACGGTTAATACTTGTCGGGCTAGAAATAGCTCTAATTATTATTGGAGATCTAAAAGTCTCAAAGCTAATTCCAAAGGACCCAAATACTTGAGGGTACCACAAAATAATGTCATATTAGGTACCCGGCGGAATAATAATCGAGGAAAATACATACCGCCAAGAAGACATCAAATGACCATCTCATTTGATCAAAGAAGAAGACACCACCAAAATGAATTTCCAAGAAGGAAATATTATCAACAAAGGAAAGGATATAATCCTTGGAGTAATCGGAGAATCCACCATCAACATGAAGATTTTCAAAGGGGAAGATATCATCAACAATGGGAACGACACAACCTATGGAAATGGCGTAATTGGTAACCCGTATCTCCCCATTTAAATATGCATTTTATTTTGTTATTATGCATGTTTTTATTTGTGTCTTAATTGTAAATGAGTTTTCATTTTTTAATTAAGGTCTTCAATATATATTTGTGCTTTTAAAATATTTTTGAAAAAGAAGACCTTATATGATGTTTTTAAAAACTCTTGTGCATTTTTTAGACTAAAAGTGTGTTATCATCTCTTATGGATTTTTATGGCATGAGCTTACTTGTGATATATCTTAGTCTACACTTTTGTCATTATGATTTGTGCTAGATTTGTTTTATGAATTGTGTAAGATTTACATATTTTCACAAATGGCCATTTACGTCATTATTTGTCAAGAAAGACATTAATTATCGAGGTACGTTTACTTGTGTTATTCTTACTTTTATAGACTCGATATATGTATTGCCATGTGCCTATGTGCTTGTTTTTCATAGTATTTCATACAAGTGCCATTAAGAGGATTTTTTGAAAGGCACTATTCGATAATTGATTGCACATACTTGCTTTGTCAACTCTTGTTCAAATACTTCTTTTAAATGAGGTCTCAACTGTATGCTATCGGATTTTCAAATTTCAAAAGAGACCTTTTGTAGCTTTCTTAAGCTTATTTGAACTTGCATGATTTAGTAGACTCTTGATGATCTTCTAAATGCATAGTATGTGTTTCTTGCTTCATGGTCTATATATTTCTACTATGCTCTTATGCAAAATATTTTGTGATTAATGATTGAGGCATGTTTTTACACTTGGGCTATTTTTTCTTGCTTATATAAGCGATGCCGTTAATGAGTTTGTTAAGTTGTGTAGATGAGAAAGGAAGAACTCCAAATATTAGTTACCTCAAAATATTTGGATGTAAATGTTCTATTATGAACACCTTGGATCAATTGGATGCCCTATGGTGATAGTGATGAAGAAGACAAAAAGGGTATTCAGGAACAAACTCGATGACCAAGGCAACATTGGTCGAACTAAGGCGAGGTTAGTAGCTCGAAGGTATTTTCAAGAAGAAGTCAATGCTAGGTGAGCTTGAGATAAGTATGATGGGGGAGCTCAACTTCTTCCTTGGACTTCAAATTAAGCAATGCCAAGAAGGAATTTATATTTCTCAATCAAAATATACAAAGGAGCTTTTGAAGAAATTTGGCATTGAAGAAGGAAGAAGCGTCTCTACCCCAATGGCAACAAACGTTAAGATTGACAAAGATGAAAAAGGCAAGTCGGTTGATGAATCCAAATATAGAGGTATGATTGGTAGTTTACTTTATTTAATCGCAAGTAGACCGGACATTCTTCATGCCGTATGCCTATGTGCTCATTTTCAAAGCAATCCCAAAGAATCTCATATGAGTGCCGTTAAAAGGATTTTTCGATATTTGAAAGGTACTATTAAATATGGTTTATTCTATCCAAAGAATGAAAATTTTTCTCTTAAAGGTTATAGTGATTCGGATTATGCGGGAAATATTGATGATCGGAAAAGTACTTCCGGATCATGTCAATTTCTAGGTGATTGCCTAGTTTCTTGGTTTTCAAAGAAACAAAATTGTGTTTCACTTTCAACGGCCGAAGCCGAATATATTCCCGCGGCATTTTGTTGTACACAACTTCTTTGGATGAAACAAACCTTAGCGGATTATAAATGTTCTTTTGAATGTATTCCTATCTTTTGTGATAATATATCCGCTATAAACATTGCTCAAAACCCGGTTCATCATAACCGTACTAAACATATTGAGATTCGACATCATTTTCTAAGGGATTGTGTTTCAAAACGAAAAATTGAGATATCTTTTGTACCATCTCAAGATCAATTAGCGGACATTTTTACAAAACCGCTATCTTCCGAGACTTTTGCATCGATACGAGCTCGGTTAGGCATAATGCATATTGAATAAGGCTTACGTTTGCATTTTGCACGTTTTTAAAACTTAGGGGCGAAAAATTGGATTTTTGGTTGAAAATTTGGATTTTGGAAAAACTGACAGACAGTGGGCTGAAAGGGTTGAGGGCAACCGGTCACCCTCAACATCGACCGGTCGCCCTCAACCTCGACCGGTCGCCCTAAGAAAAAAATTGGATTAAAACCGTTCTGTCTTCAGCATTCTTCATTTTAACTTTTTTTGGCCATTTTTCGTCCCCGTTGCCAAAATCACTAAAATTTCACTTCAAATTTATTTTCTTGCATATGTTTTATATTTTGGACTTCATTAGGCTCGATTATTATCATCATTGCTCATCTTTACCGTATAAATGGTAAGAATTCTACTCCATTTGCTCAATTGGGTTGAACCCTTGAGATTTTGACTTATTTGCAAAATTCTTGATGCTAGTTTCATATGAATGTGATGAGCTTTATATTTATGATGTATTGAATGCTGTTTGAACTGAATTGGTGATGAAAATTTTTGGCTTAAACAAATCCCAAAGGCGTTATAATCCTCTAGTTTTATTCGACGCACGCCAAGTGTTCGACAAAATGTTCCAATGAAAAATTCATCACCTACATGATTCTCTCGATTTGAAAAGTCTTATAAGTATATAGAGATCATGTTTTATCAATCAAATGAGCTTTTGCAAGTCAATTGATCAACTTTTCCCTTTTATTTGGAATTTAAGCTTCAATTTTCAAAAAGCTCGATAAATCGATAAATTTGCGCACTTTGATATGAATATATGATGTTTTTATCGTGCTAACATTCTTTTTGATGATTCCAAAGGGGGAGAAACATGAAAAACGCTCATACGCTCAAATAAGCGAAAATAAGCTCGCAAGAAAAGCTATAAGCTAGAGCTCCTAAAAGCCATAAGCTGTGAATATTGCTTAGTCCATTTGATGTATTGTGGACTTTTATGCTTGACTAATGATGTTTTGTGACAGGGGGAGCTTATAAGCTCATGGAATTCAAGCTTAAGTTGTGAAAGCTAAGCTTTTAGCTTTTAGTTGTTGCTTGTATACTTGTTCTTGATATGCGTATTGATAGGGGGAGCTTGTGCAAAAATAATTTTGAAAAATCTTTGCTCCTATCCTTGTGTGCTTGTACTTATGATGTATCTTGCTTGTAATTGATTGTTGTTTTAGACCGGAAAATTTGTTTTGTTTTAAAATCGACCTTCTAAAATTGTTTTGGTTTGTAATCATCAAAAAGGGGGAGTTTGTTAGATAAATGTTTTTATCAAGATTTTGATGATTTTGTTTTAATAAGTTTTTATACCAAAACAATGTTTTTATATGTTGTCCAAATACTCCTAAATGATTTAAAATGTTTTTACTAATTTTTGGAGTATTTCTTAGAGTTTTTAATTTGATAAAAATTGGACAACACTTTTGATGGTTTTGTTTAAATTGTTTTTACACCAAAACTATGTTTATAAATGTTGTCTAAATACTCCCAAATGATTTAAAATGTTTTTACTAATTTTTTGGAGTATTTCTTGAAGTTTATTTTTGAAAAAATCGGACAACATTTCAAAGGGGAGGTCGGCCGGCCGCCCAAAGTGGTCGACCGTGACAAGATAAGATAACTCGAAACAGAACATGCGGGCTTGAAAACAAGAGGGAGGGGACCGGCCAGGGGAGGGCCGACGGCCGCATTTCTCGGATGCACGGCCGACCCCTTCCGACCGATCGCACCCCCCGCAACCCCTACCTGGATCGCACTATTTTCATTCAAACGTTCGAAATCTTATACAGGCAACCGGCCGCCATTCTATGTTATTTTTTTTGACAAACAAAATTCCAATTTTTGTAACTGTGCAAATGACAAGATTTGCTTTTCAATTTTGTACAATATTTCTACATCCTGTGATCTTCTTTTTGTAGACAAAAGTGAAGATAGAGGAGCCTATGTTGGGAGCCTATGTTGGTGAAGACTTCCTATAAATAGAGGATGAATTGAAGACACAAGATAACAAAACAACACAAGCAAATTCACGACAAGAAATCGCAAATTTCCAAGCTTTCATATTCAACACTCTTGTTGTATTTATGCCCTAAGGATTTCACTTTCACATCTTGAGGTCTAGGCTTTATTTCTTGATTACACTTTGCACTCAAATTGTAATATTCATTATTGAGTTGTAATCTTGATTTTTTGGTTATCATTCAAACACAAGATATCCTTGTGAGTGTTCTTGTGGTAAGAACACACTTGGATGATCTAAGTGATAGGTGCAAGAAGATTGTGGTGATCTTCTTATTGAGGTGTTGAAGAATTTGCTATTCTTCAAGATTGATCATATTGTAGGAATTAAATCGGCTCATGAAGTATGGAGAAAATTAGAAGAAGTATATGCAAATGAAAGGAGCCACTCAAAAGCATCTACTTCTCAAATGGATACAAATGCAACATGGGATGAGCTTCCTACAATTTCCGACGTCGATGATAACGAACGATGTCTTATGGGCTTTGAAGAAGAAAATGAGGTAAGTTCTAAACCCTCCACTTCTTATGATAATGTATTACAAGATGATTATCGTAGCCGCTTGGACTTACATGTAATGGGAGCCAATGGAATTTGGGGGTGTGCTTTACAGGTAAATTAGTAGAGATATTTATTTGAATATTATTTTTTTCCCAACGATAGAGTTTTATTTAATAAAACTCAACCAAACTTCCAAAATACAATAGAGCCAATTGGCTCAAGACCACACGAAAGAGTCAAGTGGGGAATTAACTAGACCAATTCATGCAAATCCACGTCAATATTTAACACTTTCAAGACAACAATCTACAAGGGAAAAATACATACCAGTAAGAAAATACATTAAAATTGGAAAAAAGAACAAAGAAAAAAATTGTTACAAGGGACATAAACTAAAACTCCATAATAAAATGGCTAGCAGTTCCAATTTTGTGACAATCTCTTCGTCTTTTCTTCATTATGCCTAGATACAACTTTATTACGTATTTTTCTTCAATGGTAAGGCGTCAGAAAATCACCTCTTCCAACCGATCAACCTCCAAAATGACTTAGATCTGAAACGAAAAAGGCCATATATGTTGCCAAATGACCAGGTCTGAAAAGGAAGAAGAAAAAGAAAAGAAAAAAAAAAAGAAAAAAATCCTTACAAAGGGAAACTAGACACTCCCATAAAAAGAGACTATAGTCCCACAAGAGGAAAAACCATTCTCATGAAGAGAAACTAAGAAAACAAGCAAGAAAACTAATATAATTAGGTGATTCCTCCATCCTCTCTAATGGAAGAATGGGGGATCGAATAGAAAAATAAATTGGAGGATAGAAGGTTATGATGAGGAAGAGAGAGATTGTTTCCTTTGTCCTAAAGTTATTTGAATATTGTTTAAACATGCACAAATACTATTTTCATTGCATCAAATTTTATTCCAAAAGCGAGATTAATTTTTTTGGTATGTAATTTGTCTTATATATTCGTTGTGATATTCTGATTTCACGGACATGTTAGATTTGTATGTTAGATTAAATGTTATAGATCTGTATAAGTTTATAATTTTGTAAGACTTGCAACTATTTTTTTCACTTGTTGGTGTAATTAGTTGCAAGTTTCTTCATAAATTAAATAAAATTAATTTTGATTCAAAAATAAATTATACGTACAATTGCAAAGTTCTGGTATTACAGTTTCCAAAATTTAAATTTGAAAGAAATGGGAATTGTGTAGTGAATAATGATAAGAAAGCCATTTATTGTCAACATGCGACTAGATGATTTGTTATTGGGTAGTGATGTTTAATTAATTTGTGTGAAATAAAGCTTGAAGAGACATATTATTGATCTAGAATTTTATTGAAAAATGAAAGGAAAAAACACTCAAAATACATTCGGCGTCTCTTCAAATAATATTTTTTTAATAAACTCCAAACACAATTTTTAGTAATTTTATCTTGAACATCTTTCGAAATTGTTTTATATGCAAAAAATTTCTTTTTCTAATTTTTCAGAAATAGTGTAATATAATATAATATCGAACTTTTAATATATCATCAATTAGAAGTGTATTATTGAGTCTTGACAGTTGACATAACTCCTATTATGTTGAGGTGAGATATTGCTTATATATGTTGTATTACGCGAGCCAAAAGAAAAGTAATTAATTAAATAACAGTAATATTTACCTAAAATTAACAACATCTGGAAATAAGAATATATTTGTAATATAATTGAGACTACTATTTGTTAGTAAGTGTGAAATCATAATGGGGAACACCAATTATTTCAGCAATTAAATGTAAATTAAAGGAATTTCAGATATCTGTCACATTAGTCCATTTCATTTTGACTTTGAAGAATGCCACATTATTCTTCCCATTTTATTTGGAAGCCTGAGATGATGTCCACCCATTTGTGGGCCCACTCTTGTGTGGTCAAGATCTGTTTAGAGAAAGAAAAAAGAAAAAAGAAAACGTAAGTAGATATTCCGTTAAATGGAGATATTGTATGTATGTGACATGTAATGTCCTGTTACTATCACATTCAAGCACACATCCAAAGCAAAAATAAAATTAATTATAACAGGTTTTTTAAATCATTTTGAACTTCATCACCATTTGTAAAGAAGAAACTCTAAACTATTTCCAAATGGTCTTTAGAATTCTAAATTATTCATAAGAAGACTTAAATTTTCGAACCTTGGGATCATATAAAATTTAAATAGTGTCTACCGTAAAATAATTAATGAATTTGATTACTCTAAAATGTAGAATTTCAGAACCTCTTAAGAGCAATGTTTTGAAAAAAATTCCTACCCAACATGGTTTGATCATGTTTACATTTTAATTATGCTTATTATGTGATTAATGATTCTTTAAAAAAAATAATCAAATTATAATTCCTAATACAACTGACTCAACTTTAGCTCCAAGTAACAAAACAGAACAATTTCCCATCAACGTGTTGATTTTATTTAAATGTTAATTACTTGTATAATTATATTACTACCAATTAATAGTCCGAAATTAATAAGTGCAAAAATAATGGGATGATTATTGTGATGGGACAAAAATGCTGAGGACATTAATATGGGTGTAAGTCTGAAAGTACGTAACTGAAGGTGTGTCTGCTTTTTCTTTTTCTTTCTTTTTCTCTGTCTTTGATGAGACATTTTTGATAGTGAATACTAACGGTATACAATCAATTTTTGAGGTACGTATTGGAATTTGTACCTGCGAGTCACCTTACTTAGTGCCTCCTAAATTTTCATCTGTTCCTACGCGCGGATAATTGAAATACATTTATGTATATGTTTTTTTTTTAGTACAAGAATTATATGTATTTATTAAGTTAATAATTTAAATTTCAATCTAATCTATAATTAGTGTGATCATTTTATATTATCATTGAGTAATAAGTCAAATATAATTAAACTTACTGTAATCGAAATTTATTTAAGTTTGCTTGACGTCTCTGATTCAAAAATAGTACTTAGGTTTGTTCGCTTGATTTAATAATATTAAGGGTCCATAAAGTTTTTAAAATTTGTTAAATATGTGGCTTTTGTAGATATTTGATTTTTTTTTTTTGATACAAAAGGATTCTTGACCAATGATATAAGAACATAACTACAATTTCATCAGTCCACATGAGTCTTTGCTAGGCATTTGATTTTAATCTCAAGATATGTTATTCTTTTGAGTATAATATGTTGGGGTAAAACTTTTTTAGATTAAATATGGTGATATATTAATATAAATAATTAACTTTAATTATTATATATTATAATAAGTACATGTTTAGTTTAAAATTAAATTGTATTTAATTGGATAATATGAAATTGCTCCTTTAACACATGCATTCGATCCTATAGTATGTGCTTTTTTTTTTTCCCGAGAGAAAGTAGGCAAAATGTTATTAGGAGATCATCTCCAAAACAATCATGTCAGCCAGATGATTGGGTATATCCCCTACAACTGGCTCATTACAACGAAAACCAAATACATGAAAATGGGCGATCCAGTTTCTAATAAAACTAGGGACGACAGAATCAAAAGAACTGAATAGATCAAATATGTCATTTATGATATTTCCAAAGTATGATAAATCCTCTGTCCGACGCCCCAGTTTGTGGAAGAGGGATATGTTGTCCATTTCGATGTTCACCTTAGTCAACTGCATTTCTCGTGCGAGCTTCAACCCTTCTCGGCATGCTAGAGCCTCCACTATCTCCACTGATCCAACAGTTTCCATTGCTTTTACTAATGTCTTAAGTATTTTTCCCCGGTGGTTTCATATGATTACCCCAAGCCCAGTCCCTTAATCCTCTACCATTGAAGCATCAGAGTTGATTTTGGCAATTCCACTAGTAGGGGGATACCACTGTTCGTTCAACTGTTGAGATGATGTCTGCAATCATCCTTTACATGACATTGTGTGCTCCTCTGTTATGGTCCACCCTTGTATTGCTAAAAATTAGCTTATTTCTTGCTTCCCAAATCGACCACAGTAGCATAACAAAAATAGGATGGCCATCACTTTCTCCTTCATCCATCACATACAACAACCACTCCCCAATTTTTCACATTTCCATGCCATCCTAAATCCGTATACGAAGAGGAGAGGCTGGCCTGAAGAATGCGAGCCATTCATAGTCTTGTAATGCATGCTCCAAGGTTTCAATCTCTATTCCACATCGACCGCAAATTGGATTAATGTCAACACCTTTTTATCCCAATTCTGCGTTGGTATAATACCTTGGGTGCATTTCCAGAGGAAACTTGGACTTTGGTGGAATAGGTAGACTCCATATCCATTTCTACATCTTGTTATTTGCCCTGGAAGACGATGTGGATCCTTGCTTGCATTCTGATGCCATTTTTCACAATTTTGTACTCAGATTTAATCGAATACTTGTCATCATTCGAAAAGTGCCATACCAATCGGTCCTTAGGCCTGTTGTATCCTATAGGAATTGCAAGGATGTTCGGCGCCTCGCAGGATTGAAAATTGCCCTAATCCTCTCCATATTCCATTCTGATTTATTCTGGCAGATTAGTTCATTCACTCTAAGTGCTTCAGAAGAATTATGGTAAGTAGTTAGAGGTTTAAAATTGGGATTATCCAAGATCCATGGTCTGTCCATACTCGAATGTTGTCTTCGTTTCTTATATTCCACTGAATGCCTTTTGCAAAGATTTTTTCTTCTAACTACAATGCTTCTCCAAGTGTATGATGGATTATGGCCAATTGTAGCGTCAAGAAAAGAGCTTCGCGGATAATATTTGGCTTTAATAACTTTGGATAGAAGAGAGCTCTCATTGTGAATAAGTCTCCAGCCTTGTTTTGCTAGCATCTCTTGTAGGTCCCAAGGGGTGTCAGTTAAGTCTAAAATGAGGGTTAAATAACCTTAACCAATTTTTTGATTTAAATCAACTTCATGGTTTTATCAAAAAAACAACTAAGTCTCTTGAGAGACAATTGGGTCAAACTTCTGCAGTAGAGTTAACCACACAACAGACTCAGGTGAGCTGTTGATAGAGTAACTCAACTGAGTGAAGTTAGCTTTTTATAAAATCAGTTTTGTTGGTTTTTAACAGTGGAAGTCTTAACACCCTTTTAAGATTGGTTATCAGCACTTGTTTTAATCTTAGTTATTATCAGTTGGATAGAAAATAAGCACAAGTAAATAAATATGCAGAAAATAAATGTGTTGAAAGTAAATGACATAGATAATTTATTGTGGTTCGAGAATCGGGTAATTCCTCTACTCCACTCTTCTCCTACTCCAAGAGGAATATGCTGATGCAACTTTGACTTTGTTACAACAGTACAAATACAGTCCGAGCAAACCTTGATCACACAACTGGCTTCACTCATGGGACTCAGCTCTTCGTAAGGCAGCTGCCTCATTACTTCAACTCTTCAAATCTTTCGGACTTGATCACGTAGCCCTTTGTCATATTTGAACCAGGTTCTAATTTGAACCTCACTGCACTTCCTTCACTTCGTGGATGTGGAGACCCTTTGTTCTTTTAAAACAATTTTCCTTTTCAACTTGAAGTATATTTCCCTTCCTTCACTGGGTTGTGTTGGATAGAATTACTTCAAATTTTAGGCCTAAGGATTTGAAATTTTTGCTTTGAGAGAGTATTGCAGATGCTTGCTTGAATGCTCAGATTTCTCTTGTGTCACGTGTTATATCTGTTGTACCTCTCTCTGAAAATTTCTCAGCCTTTTATAGTGAGAGTTTGAAATTTGTCCGTTGAAGAGATAGAAAAATCTAAACTTCACTTCTTGTTCATTGGCTTGTCTTGTTCTTCAACTCTTGATGTTGACCCAACCTTTGGATTAACTACCTGCACGTGCCTGAACTGTACCAGGGTTCTGCAAGCATTCCATTGGTTCCTTCTACTTGTATTCTTTCAACAAGACAACTTTTTAGGGTTGGAGGTCTGTCTCCTAGCAAATTGGGTAAGTCTTGACTTTTCTTTGCAACATAATTCTTCAGCTTTCTCTAAATCCTTCAACTGCTTTACCCTTTAAGTTAAGTCTTCTCCTTGATTCTTGGATGACTCTGCCGTAAGTCTACTGAAAGACACAACTGTTTGACTTGACTGAAGTTCTTCTTGTCTACTCAGCTGCGATATAGCTGAATCTTCTTTGCACTTCTTCAGCAAGTCTTCAACATCTTCAACTTGGCTGCTTGATAACACAACTAACTTTCTAACTCTTACAAAGTTAAAATACATACAGAAAATGGGGTGCCAATTTTCTAATCTAAGTTTTCTAAGCATCATCAATATCCATACAAATAAATTTCCTAACAATTTTTCCCTTTTTTATGATGCCAAAACTTAAATACATTGTAAAGTGCTGAAATTAAAAATAACTGAAAAGAATGTATCATTTTATTCATGAATCGTTCAACACTTGCATTATTTTTGTGTATTTATAAAGAATTGTAAATATACAACAAAATTTCCTAGACAACTAACTCCTAGCGTCTTGGCTGTCTTCTTTTCTTCTCATCTTCCTCTCATCTTCAGCGATCTTCATCAGCTCTTCTTCTTCGCTCCTCTTCTTTCTTCTTTTCCTCCTTTCAGAGTTAGCTTTCAGCTTCTCCTTTTCCATTCTTTGAATCCTTTGAGCATCTTCTTCATATTTTCGGGCAAGCTTAGCTGCTCTGAGAGATGCTTCTCTATTCCGAGCTTCATCAAAGCCTATCCAATATACAAAGTCCTTTTTCAGAGGATTGATTGACATGATTCCACTTAGTCTCTTTGGTGGAGAGCTTCTGCTCTACCACCAGACCTGGAATCTCTTCCTCGACCTCTTTCAGATCCTCTGCCTCTGGCATGGCTGCTTCCCTTGAGAGTTTGACTGGGCTGACTCTTCGAAGTTGTCTCATATTTTCTTAATTAATATACTTAGCTCTCCTACACATACGAACAACTTTGAAAAATAATTTTGCATTTGAATATACTACGACAACCTTGAAAAAGTGTACAACACATATTTTCACACTTATTAGGAATGTAAACATGACTAAAACGAAATTGGCGATGAAGGTGCTCCTGTACGATTATATGAAAAATTAGTTTTCAAAGATCGAACACAAATACATATGTTTGATTATTTTTTTATGATTATGAGGTATGATATTTTTTTGTTTTGACTTTATCAACAAAAAATATTAAATAGTATTTTCTATATATTGTTTGATGCTATATTAAAATTATTACAATACATGAGATATAATTCATAGAAAATTAGAAAAATGCACATGTTATGGTACAAAATGGACGCCTTATAGTTATACACCTATGCATTGCACGACCAAAAGACTAGTATATATAAAGAGAGACTATTCTAAGAATTGTAACCAAATATATTTCCCGCCCATTTTTCATTTCTAAAAAAATAATAAAAATTCTTCTAAAAAATGTAATAAACCTTATGAAAAAAAAGAAGTACTAAATATTTGTGATTTTATTATTTATGGTAGTCAACTTGCATTCAATAAATTAGTACTTTTTAAAATAATATAAAAAATAGAGTTTTAGGTTTCCAAATCTATGTGTATACTGCATTAATTATTAGATATGTTTTTTTTTACTTTTTCTTATTTAAAACTAGTCTTTACCCATACAATGCACGAGGTGTATATCTAGGGGTGTCAATTTGGGTTGGGTCCGGGAAATATTATTTACTATTTTTCATTGATGAAATTAAAAAAAATATCATACCTCATAATTATGAAAAAATACATTCAAGACTATGTATTTGTGTTCGATCTTCGAAATATGATTTTTCATATAACTGCACAAGATGCAACTTTATCGTCCATTTCATTTTAGTCATATTGTAATTCTTAATAAGTGTGAAAATTCGTGTCATACTTTTTTTCAAGGTTGTCATAGTAAACTCGGATTCAATTTTTTTCCCAAAGTTGTTCGTACGTATAAATTAGGAGAATAGATTTTTGCAAAAGTTTATTGTGCGGACTGGAGATCACAGGTGTTGCATATATTGAAGGTCTCAACTTCAACCTGTTAAGCATCGACAAACTCTATGACAAAGGCTACAATGTGGGATTCAACATGAGGATATGCCAGATCAAGGATGCTGAATATAATGAGATTGTGCTACAAGGAACAAGGCAAAAGAACATGTATGTAGTGAATTGGTCTACTGCTACACCAAGCACATGTCTGCTAGCAAAGAGTACAGCCGAATCCAGTTGCCTGTGGCATAAGAAGCTGAGTCACCTGAATTTCAAGACAATCAACAAGCTTGCAAGGAGTCATCTTGTCGAAGGATTGCCTGACTCAGTATACAAGAAAGAAAGTATATGTGATGCATGCCAGATGGGAAAGCAAATAAAACCATCTTTCAATCATAAGCCAAGTCCTTCTTCAACAAGAATATTACATCTGTTGCATATGGATTTATTTGATCCTGTTGAGCTAGCTAGCATCAGTGTAAAGAAATACACCTTACATGGACAATTTTCATGTGTAAAAAGAAGAAAACACTGCAGAAGTTGCCTCAGCTGATGAGAAGAGTTCAAATGAAAAGAGTCATACCATTATAAAGATAAGATCTGACAGGGGAACTGAGTTTGTCAATGGGATTATAACTCAGTATTGTGTTGAGAATGGTATTGCTCATGAGTTATCAACATCAAGGACTCCACAACAGAATGGAGTAGCTGAAAGAAGGAATAGAACTCTCAAGGAAGCTGCAAGGACAATGTTAGCTGAAGCTGGATTGCCTAAGAGATTTTGGGCTGAAGCCATAAATACAACATGCTATACTCAGAATAGATGCATGATTAATAGACAATTAACCAAGAATCCCTATGAGATTTGGACAGGGAGAAAGCCAAATGTTGGATATTTCAAGATTTTTGGATGTAAGTGCTTCATCCACAACAATGACAAGGATAATTTAAAGGCTTTTGATGCTAAAGCTGATGAATGTATCTTTTTGGGATACTCAGCTGAGAGTAAAGCCTATAGAGTGCTAAACAAGAGGACTATGGTCACAAAAGACTCTATCCATGTGGTGTTTAATGAGCCAACCATGAATGGAGAAGACATTAATGAGTTAGCTGAGAAGCAGAATCAACCAACTATGCAGAAGAGTCCTTATGTTGAAGCAGATGTGAGAGCACTCAACCCTGAAGATGATGAGATAGCTGAATCTCAAAGACAGCTGGAAGGTCTGCAGTTGAATGATGATAAAGAAGCTGTTCAAGACAACCTAGCTGTAAGACGGCTGAATCCAGCAGACTTACTCCAACCAAATGTGAGATGGCTAAGAGACCATCCACCTGAGTTAATCATTGGAGATGTCAGAGATGGCATAAGAACCAGATCCAGAGCACAACATGAAGCTATGTTTACTTGTTTCATTTCCCAAATTGAGCCTAAAGATGTGTCTTAAGCATTGGAAGACACCTATTGGATTCAGGCTATGCAAGAAGAGCTGAATCAGTTTGAGAGAAACAAAGTATGAGAATTAGTTCAAAGGTCAACCCACCAAAATGTTATTGGTACTGAGTGGGTATTCAGAAACAGGATGAATGATGAAGGATCCGTTGTCAGAAATAAAGTAAGATTGGTAGCCAAAGGGTATTGCCAAGAGGAAGGTATAGATTTTGATGAAACCTTTGCTCCTGTTGCCAGATTGGAAGCAATAAGGATGTTTCTTACTTATGCTGCACATAAGAACTTCACTGTATATCAAATGGATGTGAAGAGTGCATTTTTGAATGGACTGTTAGAGAAAGAAGTCTATGTTGAACAACTTCTAGGTTTTGAGCTAAAAACTATTGGAGATAAGGTCTACAAGCTCAAGAAGGCACTGTATGGATTGAAACAATCACCAAGAGCATGGTATAACACATTGTCTCAGTTTCTAATTGACAATGGATTCACCAAAGGCAAAGTTGACAGAACACTCTTCAAGATTCAAGATGGAGAGAGTATATTGCTTGTTCAAATATATGTGGATGATATCATATTTGGATCCACAGACAAAGAGCTGTGTGACAAGTTCTCAAAACCTCATGCAAGGGAAGTTTGAAATGAGCATGATGGGAGAGCTGATTTTCTTCTTAGGACTTCAAGTCAAGCAATTGAAGGATGTAACCTTCATAAGTCAAACCAAGTATACCAGGGATTTAATTAAGAAATTTGGTATGGAAGAGAAGTCATCAGTGAAGATTCCTATGAACACCTCAGTCAAGATGGATATGGATGCAGATGGCAAAGCTGTTGATCAAAATAGATATAGAGCCCTCAGTGGATCATTGCTCTATTTAATAACAAGCAGGCCAGACATCACCTTTGTAGGTGTATGTGCTAGATTTCAATCTGCACCAAAAGAGTGTCACACGACTGCAGCTAAGAGAATCCTAAGGTATTTAAAGGGATACCAAGAAGTTGGCTTATGGTATCCAAAGGAAGGAGGATTCAAGCTGGTAGGATACTCAGACTCAGACTATGTTGGATGTAGAGTGGACAGGAAGAGTACATCAGGTACTTGTTAAATGCTTGGAAATAGATTAGTTTCTTGGTTCAGCAAGAAACAAATTCAATAGCTACATCCACACCGGCAGAGTACATAGTCATAGGCGGGCGGCATTGTTGTGCCCAAGTTCTCCGGATGAGACAATTTGAGAGACTTTGATATAGAAGAAAGAGAGATTCCAATTATGTGTGATAACACTAGTGCTATTGCAATCACTCATAATCCAGTGTTGCACTCAAGAATAAAGCACATTGATGTCAGGTATCATTTTATAAGATATGATGTTGAAAAGAAAGACATCACCTTGGAATACATCTCAACTGATAAGCAGTTAGCTGATATATTCACTAAACCTCTATGTGAATCGAGATTTGAAGAGCTTAAGAATGAGCTAGGGTTAATTGAGCTGAGTTAGGACACTCAGAAGACTCAATCAGCAGAAACAATGTAGAGAGAATGAAAAATGAGCAAGTTTCATATTTCAGCCAAGTGAAACAGCCTAGACGGGAAATCAGCTGTATCGAGTTACCTGACAGCTGAATGATTTAATGTGAAGCGAGAAGCAGAGTTAAGTCACTTTTGGATGATAGCTGAGTTATTTATGAGCTAAGTGACAAAACACAATCGTTTTCTGCACGCGGGAATGTTTTTAAGGATTACGTCAGCGTAATTATGGATGTCAAACAAAAGCTGCACGTTTAGCCTATGATTGGATATAAATGCTGCTGCATTTAATGCGGGGAAATTAATGCGGTTTCAAAGGTTAAATCCTGACCATCGATTTTGATCTAATTTTTCAAATTCCAGAAACCGTCCTTTCAAGTCCAATATAATCCAAAAACATATTTTCTCTTTCCTCACAAAAACTCTCTCGTCTTCAACAAGCAAATGAATTCTCTTTGTGAAAGCAAAAACCCTACTTTTTAAAATCGAGATTTTACATTATATTCACTATTTATTTTCATAAAAAATGGAAGCATCGTACGATTTTATCAAGATGTCCGAGAAGATCCACTCAGGATCGACTGTAGACTCAAGGGAATGCTGAAACGGGGTACTGATGAAGCCCTGGTGAAGAAGATTGCTGAGAAGCTCGAGAAATACGGTCTGAAGGATTTTCTCACTATGGAGTTCTCGCATATGTATCTGGAAGAAGTTGCAATGTTTTATGTTAATGCTAAAGTGCACGATGATGAGATTCGATCATTTGTCCATAGCAAGGCCATAAAAATCACTGTTGCTGACCTTGCTGAACATTGTAAGTTTCCTTCTGAAGGGCTGAAAGAAATCGCTGAGAAAGACGTGAACTTAGCTGCGGTTTGGAAGAAGATAGCCAAGCCTGAGTCAGATGTGAAGGCTGTCTATACAACCAAGAAGGAATTGATAAAGGAAGATTACCATAAGCTGATGGACATTGTATCTAAGTGCGTTGATATGAAGTTCAACAACTTTAATCAGCTGTCTCAAACAAAGCTGGTGGTGATGGTTGCGATCATGGAAGAGAAGAAGATCAACTGGGTTGAGTTTGTCTTCAACCGTATTTGCTAGAACGTAATCAATAAGACCATCAAGGAGGATGGAACATTTGGATGCTCGTTGGGGTATGGCCTGGTGATAGGCCATTTGATGGAAGTAAAGGGGATTGCCCTAAGACATGGAAAACCATTCCATGTGAACAATAAGATTTTCAAGGCAAACCTATCTGGAGCTCAGAGGAAGGAGCATGCGAGAAAAGCTAACACGAGTGAGGGTGAGTCAGCTGACCCTGCTACAAAAAACACAGCTGCAACCGCTCCAGCTCTATCTCCCAAGTCTATCAAGAAGAAGAGAGCTGCTTGCTAAGCACCAAGACTTGCCCTGCAGCCAAGTCAAGAAGGTTCCCGCCTTCTGGTAGAGCCAAAAACACCTACACCATCGGTGAATCAAGCCCCCGCTTTACAACTTTAAACGAGAAAAATTCCTTAAGATCTTGTTAGATAAATGTTTTTTTCATGATTTTGATGATTATGTTCGATTTTGTTCAAATATGTTTTCAAACCAAAACTATGTCCCTAAATGTTGTCTAAATATTTCCGATCAACTCAAAATGTTTTTACTATTTTTCGGAGTATTTCTTGAAGTTTATTTTCAATAAAAATTGGACAACACATTCGTTTCGGCTCGACCTGGTCGCTCTATAGGGCAACCCATACCGAGTTGAGTCGAGAAAAAAATGGGACGTAAGAAAAACAGCAGGCGGCCGGTCGACTGTGGGGGCGACCGGTGTGGTCGACCGGCCGGTCGGGGCGACATGTACCGCAAGTTGGATTTTGTTCCGCACTTCTCTGTTTCGTAAAATCGTCAAGGGCAACCGGTCATAGCTAAGGGCGAACGGTCGCACCCCCCTTCGACCGGTCCCCCTGTGTAAAATTTCGCAGAATTCAATTTCAATCTTATCTCTGCGCGATCGGTCGAACCCATGTTTATCAGAAACTATCCGCTTGCGTTTTGGACAACTTTTCCTATTTTGTGGGATTGATTTCTAATGACTATATTGATCATTTTAAATGGTTTCTTTTATAAAGCAAATCACTCCCCAAGGAGGAGCCAATGTCCGGAATTGAAAGCCAAGTCCTCTCCTATAAATAGAGGCTTCATTCAAGCAACAAGTGATAACACACCATATACAAGCAAAGAGCAATTGAGCAAACACTTTCATATATCTTGTTGTATTAGCCTAAGCACTTTCACTTGCACTTATTTGAGGTCTAGGCTTTCAATTCTTGATTACACTTGTACTCATATTGTATCAATCATTATTGAGTTGTAATCTTGATTTTGGTCATCATTCAACACAAGACATCCTTGTGAGTATTCTTGTGGTAAGAATACACTTGGGTGATCTAGGTGATAGGTGTTTGAAGATTGTGGTAATCTTCAAAGGTGTTGTAAGAGGGTTGTGGTAATCCTCAAGGTGGTGAAAGAGGGTTGTGGTAATCCTCAGGTGTTGTATTAATTTTGGTAAATTAATAAAACCTTTTTTCTTTTCAAAATCCATCCCAGGAGATCTTGGGGTGGTAGAGGATTAGGCCCCAGGTGGGTTGAACCTCTTTAAATCAACGAGTGTTGTTTATTTTCCGCATTTACATTCTTGTTATCTACTCGTTGTTTTGAAAAAGAGGGTGATTTGCAAAAAATCGGCATAATCTATTCACCCCCTCTAGATTATTGTAGCCACTGACTTACAAGTGGTATCGAGCCAAACTCTTTGGCTAGCTCGTTCCGAGTAAAGAGGAAAGATCCATGGCTACAAATGATGCTCATCTCACCACCGGCGCCTCCACCAATAAGCCACCACTATTCGACGCCAACAACTACGCATTTTGGAAAGACCGTATGGAGTGCTTCCTACAAGGGTGTGGGTTCGACATTTGGAATGTGGTCATTGAAGGAGTTGATCAACCAACAAAGAAATTGGAGGATGGCACTTTGGCTCCTAAACCTTTCAAGGAGTTTGATGAAAACGACAAAAAGGCTTTCTCTCTAAACGGTAAGGCCTTAAATATTTTGCATTGTTCTCTTACCGCCACCGAGTACAATCGCATAAGAGGCATAAGGTCGGTACATGAGGTTTGGGAAAAATTGGAGACAATCTATGAAGGGACTAAGAAAGTCAAGCAAGCAAGAAAGACCATGCTTGTTAAAGACTTCAAAACTTTAACATGTATGATGGCGAAAGCATCTCAAGATGGTGGAAAGGCTTGACAATATTGTCAATCCTCTTGTGGCCCCCAAAGCAAAGTCATCTCTGAAGAAGACAAGGTGACCAAGGTACTAAATGCACTTCCCGGCTCATGGTCCAAAAAAGTAACGGCAATCACGGAGGCACAAAATCTTGAGACACTCAAGTTTGATGAGCTTATAGGAAACCTACTCATCTATGAAGTCTATCTCAAGGAGAGGAAAAATTCCAAACCATCCACAAATCAATCGGGTATGCAAATTATTCCTAAAGGTCTTGCTTCTTCTTCTAATAATGCATACTATGATAATGATGATGATGATGAGGAGACGGCCGCACTTGTTCGAAAATTTGCAAAATTTGTGAATAAAAATAAAGCAAGAAAACCAAGAGATAATGCTTGCTTTAAATCACGGAAAACCCGGCACTTCATTGCCGATTGCCCGAAACTCGATGAAGAGGAGCAAAAGAAAAGGAAGCCTTTCACAAAAAGAAGGCTCTAAATGCGGAAGTCAAAACATGGGATGAACTACTCGAAACAACCGATGAGGAAGGAGAAACCGAACACGGTCTCATGGCTATAGACGATGAAAACAATGAGGTACACTCAAATTCTTCTACTTCCTCCATAGTTGATGACTTGCAATGTGATTTTGATGAATTGCAAATTGAGTTTCAAAATTTAATCGTTAAATACAAAAATTTGAAAAAGGAGCATAAGGAGATTAAGGTTGAAAAGGAAAAATTATTTACCTCTTAGGAATCTCTAGACAAAGCTCATGCTCTTACTCTTACTAGAATTCATTCTCTTGAAACCGAAAAGGAATTGCTCACAAAAGATATTGAACGTTTGAAAAATGATGTGCATCGTTTCAACATAAGTACGGATAAAGTCACAAAAATTTTAGATGCACAAAGAGGTGAGCATTCCAAATCGGGACTTGGTTATAAGCCATTTCAAAGTGTTTTTAAGAAAAATAACCAAGGTCCGACTTTTGTACGTGCTAATAATTATAATACTCCTATTTGTTTTTATTGTGGCAAAGTTGGAGATTAAGGTAATAATTGCAAATTGAGAAATAGCTCAAGACATATTTGGAGACCCAAAGGTCTCAAGACTAACCCCCATGGACCCCAAAATTATAGGGTACCTAAAAGAAATTCTTTTGTAGGTAATAGGGGCTATAACCACAATGGAAGATTCAAAATGGCTCGTGGACAGCGGATGTTCACGCCATATGACCGGGAGGAGATAACTTTTTACCAACATCAATCTCCAAGAAGAGGGTATGGTCATGTTCGGCAATGGCAAAGGAAAAATTCTTGGAAATGGAGAAATTGGTAACTCTTCTTTCTCTCTTAGTAATGTTCTATTAGTTGAAGGGCTTAAGTTTAATTTGATAAGTGTTAGCCAACTTTGTGATTCAAAATATGATGTTTCCTTTAATAAAGAAAAATGCCTTATTCTTAAAAATGGTGAAATTATTTGTGAAGCAAATAGAAAAGGCAATCTTTACAAAATTTGTACAAGTGATTTGGTTAGTCAAAATGTTTCTTGTTTAGTCGCCAATAATGATTTAACTAGTTTATGGCATAGGCGACTTGGACATGTTGGATACAAGAATTTGAAAATATTTACAAAAACCAACATGTGAAAGGACTACCCAAATTGAATTTCGAAAATCTTGGCTTATGTGACACTTGTCAAAAGAACAAATTAGTCAAAAGTAGTTTTAAGCCCAAAAATGAAATTTCCACAACCAAACCCCTACAAATGCTTCACCTTGATTTGTACGGGGATATTGGTACGGCTAGTCTAAGTGGAAAACATTACACTTTTGTTATAGTCGATGATTATTCGAGATATACTTGGGATCTTTTTCTTACCAATAAAAACGATGCCGTTAATGAGTTTGTTAAGTTGTGTAGACTTATTGAGAATGAAAAAGAAGATACTATCAAGTCTATTCGAAGCGATCGAGGTGGAGAATTTGACGGTGAATTTAGAGTATTTTGTGAAACCAAAGGATATGCTCATAATTTCTCGGCTCCAAGGACACCTCAACAAAATGGAGTAGCCGAACGGAAAAATCGGACATTACAAGAAATGAGTCGGTTCATGCTCAATGAATTTTCACTTCCAAAGTATTTTTGGGCCGATGCCGTAAGTACCGCTTGCTATGTCATTAATCGAGTTTATATTCGTCCTAAAATGAATAAAACTCCATATGAGCTTTGGAAAGGTAGAACTCCAAATATTAGTTATTTCAAGATATTTGGTTGTAAATGCTTTATTTTGAATACCAAGGATCAATTGGACAAACTTGATCCTAAGGCCGATGAAGGGATATTTATGGGATATTCAACAAAAAGCAAAGCATATCGGGTTTACAATAAGGTAGTGGAGTTGTTGAAGAATCCATCCATGTTAAATTCAATGAAGCTTCGGGAGTTGAAAGAATTCCTAGTGATGAAAGTGATGAGGAGGATATTATTGAACAAATTGTTCAAATTGATGATCAACCGTCTACATCAAATGATCAACCGTCCACTTCAAATGGTCCTCAAGAAGATAGAGGTGATATCTCGGATCTTCCCGTTGCATTGAAATTTAAGGGAGATCACCCAAAAGATCTTATTATTGGTGATCCCCTTGACAAAGTGATGACTCGGAGAAAATTTGCCGAGAAAGCTCTTATTTCTCAAAAAGAGCCTAAAAATGCTAAAGAAGCTATTGAGGATGAGGATTGGTTTCTAGAGATGCAAGAGGAGTTGAATCAATTCGAAAGAAATGATGTATGGGAATTGGTACCTTGTCCTCCTTCTCAAACCATTATTGGCACAAAATGGGTTTTCCGGAACAAACTTGATGATCAAGGCAATATTGTTCGAATTAAGGCAAGGTTAGTAGCTCAAGGGTATTGTCAAGAAGAAGGTATTGACTATGATGAAACTTATGCACCCGTAGCACGTTTAGAAGCTATTCGTATTTTGCTTGCCTATTCTTGCTTTAAAAATTTCAAACTTTACCAAATGGATGTTAAATCCGCCTTCTTAAATGGTATTATTCAAGAAGAAGTCTATGTAAAACAACCTCCGGGGTTTGAAAATTTTTCTAGGCCTAATGATGTTTATAAACATAAAAAGGCCTTGTATGGTTTAAAACAAGCACCCCGTGCATGGTATGATAGACTTAGTTCTTTTCTTTTACAAAATGGTTTTATAAGAGGTAAAGTTGATACAACTCTATTTGTTTTTGAAAAAGGGCAAGATTGTTTACTTGTGCAAATATATGTTGATGATATTATCTTTGGTGCTACTAATGATTCTTTGTGCAAGAAATTTTCTAAGTTAATGCAAGGAGAATTCGAGATGAGTATGATGGGGGAGCTTAACTTCTTTCTTGGACTTCAAATTAAGCAATGTCAAGAAGGTATTTATATTTCGCAATCAAAGTATACAAGAGAACTTTTGAAAAAGTTCGGCATTGAAGAAGGAAGAACCGTCTCTACTCCTATGGCAACAAATGTCAAAATTGACAAAGATGAGAAAGGCAAGTCCGTGGATGAATCAAAGTATCGAGGTATGATTGGTAGCTTACTTTATTTAACCGCTAGTAGACCGGACATTCTTCATGCCGTATGCCTATGTGCTTGTTTTCAAAGCAATCCCAAAGAATCTCACATGAGTGCCGTTAAAAGGGTTTTTCGATATTTAAAAGGCACCATTCAATATGGTTTATTTTATCCAAAGAATGAAAATTTTTCTCTTAAAGGTTATAGTGATTCGGACTATGCGGGAAATATTGATGATCGGAAAAGTACTTCCGAATCATGTCAATTTTTAGGAGATTGCCTAGTTTCTTGGTTTTCAAAGAAGCAAAACGTGTTTTCTCTTTCAACGGCCGGCGAATATATTTCCGCCGCATTTTGTTGTACTCAACTTCTTTGGATGAAACAAACCTTAGCGGATTACATATGCTCTTTTGAAAATGTACATATCTTTTGTGATAATATATCCGCTATAAATATTGCTCAAAACCCGGTTCATCATAACCGTACTAAACATATTGAGATTCGACATCATTTTCTAAGGGATTGTGTTTCAAAACGTAAAATTGAGATATCCTTTGTACCATCTCAAGATCAATTAGCGGATATTTTCACAAAACCGCTATCTTCCGAGACTTTTTCTTCAATACGAGCTCGGTTAGGCATAATGCATATTGAATGAAGCTTACGTTTGCATTTTGCACGTTTTTAAAACTTAGGGGCGAAAAATCGGATTTTTGGTTGAAAATTCGGATTTTGGAAAAAGCGACAAAACAAATGGGTGAAGAAGTTGAGGGCAACCGGTCGCCCTGAACCTCAACCGGTCGCCCTAAGCTATATTTTGGCTTTTAAATGTTCTGTCTTCAGCTTCTTCATTTTAACAAATTTTTGGCCATTTTTCGTCCCCTTTGCCAAATTCACTCAAATTTCATTCAAAAATGGATTTCATGCATCTCTTACACAACATGGACATTATATAGCATAATCATCATCATTATGGCTCACTCTTTCCGATCAAATGGTAAGAATTTCGCTTCTTTTACTCAATTGGGTGGAACCCTTGAGTTTTCGAGTTTCTTGAATATTTTTGATGTATTTTTCGTATGATCATGATAAGCTTGGTTGTAGTGTTGTTATGTATGATGATTGGCTTGAATTGATGTTGAAATTTTTGGCTTGAACCATTTACAAAGGTTATATACAACCTCTTTTATTTTTAACGCACGCAAGGTGTTCGATGATATGTCGCAATGAAAATTTCAACTTATACATGACTCTCTTGCTTTTAAAAGTTTTCTATACTTATTGAGATCATGTTTTGACAAACAAAACAAGCGTATGAACTCTTCATATTACATTTCTCCCATTTTCCTTGGATTATTACGCTTAAATTGCTCAACGGTTAATAAACCGTCCCTTTGGCGCACTTTGATATTCTTGTATGGTGTTTTCACCATTCTAACATTCTTTTTGATGATTCCAAAGGGGGAGAAACAGGAAGTTGGCTCGCAATAAGTATTGTGGACTCTAATACCTAGTCCATAGCTTGAATTTTGGACTTGGATGAAATTGATTATAAGTTTTGTGACAGGGGGAGCTTCTTAGCTCATGATGCAATCTATATAAGCTTGTTATAGCTTGTGCTTCTTACTTATAATAATCGTTTGTTGATATGCTCATAAATAGGGGGAGCTTTGTATGAAATACTTCTAACGGATAGTTTACTTGTAAAACCGAAAATTTTATTTGGTTTTAAAATCGTCCTCAAGAAAATTGTTTTGGTTTGTAATCATCAAAAAGGGGGAGTTTGTGTAATACCCGAGTCTCTCACTACTCAATAGGCCAATATAGTTCCTGTATTATATGTTATTTATTTGTTGCTTACATGTCATTGCTGTTTTCATCATTTATATCATTTTATATGGCATGATAAATTTCACAATTTTAGAACCCTTATATGATATTTAGTTGTCGCTATTAAAAGCCGGCCTATAAAGTTGCACGTGGTAGCTATTCAAAGAATTACGAGATTACACATGCTGATTTTAGAGATGAACGGTGTCATCTACGCATCTATCGGGATGAGACGAACGATCAAAATAGTATATGAAATTTGTGCCCTTGTTAAAGTATAATGCACACATATATATAGTACGAATGGATATATATATATATATATATAAGACAAATTATCACATATATATATATATATATATATATATATTTATATGCACCTGCAAGTAGTAGATAAAGTAACTAATATATATGTGTAGTTAATATAATAACATTAGTTAAGCTTTGCACACACCTCCTTAAATAAATCTTGAGTGCTTTTTATAAGAGGCTGCCACGTTACATAGCTTAATGAATAAGGAATTGGAGTATTGGATATATATTAGCCCGATAACCATCTAAGTTGCTATTTTTCGTAGCTTATTTAGAAACACGATCGGACGGAAATATTAAGGAAGAAACAAAACAAAAAAAAAAAAAATCAGCTTGGTACTTGGTAGGAGGAAAGTGGTGCAAAGAAAAAGAAGGTAATTTTCCACCCATGACTTGTAGTTCTTTACTTCATGAATTTGAACTAGCCCTTTTCTATATAATTATGTTGTACGAAATTCCACTCACTAAATTAGGGATTGATGCGGAGTTAAGTAAAGTTGGATTATCCAGGATGTTAATTATTACACAAAATTTAATATGGCTTGGCTTGGAAAATCATTCAATGATTTTGTCTTCTAAATTATTATTGAGAAATTATTGATAATATACAACCCTTATTTATATTAAAGTAATAAACTATTTTAAGGACTTTCTTAGGGAAACACATGCAAAATAATAGAAGTACTGGTTTTTGATGTTTTGAAACGTGATTAAGATTCAGATATATTAATCGAGTGATTTAGAACAACACATCTTGAATGACTTTGATGTATTTAGAAAACCCAGTTGGATATAACTTGTGGGTTTCAATTTAAATTGCTAGTCAAACTTAAGAGTCATCCGATATGAGATTCGGTTTAGTGAACTTATTAATCTAAGAATAAACATTAATACTTTATATTTTTACAGGATTCCTTACGTGTAAGATTAAGGGAAAAAGACAATTGCCTAACTTTTAGTAGCGTATACAAGAGTGTAAGGTAAGTGAAAATCCATCTGCAACTACAATGCATGAGCATAGTATTTCCTGTCTTATTGATACTAAATGCGATTCTTGTATCTTGATGGATGCATTATGGAAACCTTGATGTTCATATGTTGGTTGGTGGATATTAGAATGTGATGATTATTGTTTCATTGAGCATGTCATTCATTGGCATTTGCACGTGCATGCAAACATGTGAGCATTGTTGAGATGAGGCATGCACGACATGATAACTTTTTTTGAAAAGAAAAGATTTTGGTTGGCCACTGCTAGTGCACCGAGGCATGCGAGGCGTGCTTTTATTGTATATTTTAGGGTGCGTGGGTGTTACTCCTCCGGAGGATCATAGGGGTTGTGGGGGTGTGCCTCCGATGGTCACGAGGGGCGGACCACTTGACTGTATCCTTATTGACACGTCAGGGGGAAGACTCCTGGGGGATCATTGGGGAAGACAGGGGGTGGACCTCAGGTGGTCCCGGGAGATGGCCCTAGGCGGTGTCAATATGATTATGGCCATGCGATTATTGATATTGTGTTGAGCTCTTTTCCTGGTGCATAGCAGGTGGGTCAAGGGCCCTATGTAAAGAAATGATTATAAATAATATATTTTAATGCATTCTCAGTGCACGGTAAAATTTCTTAGAATGCATTTGCATTTGTGTTACATTGTTCATTAAACATGCATGGTTTTCGCCATCGGGCATTAGCTCACGTAGTTCATGCATTGTAGGTGAGTTTGGTGATCTTTGGATTTCATGAGCTTATCGGGCAGTGCCGGAGCTCCTACAAAGTTATTGAGGACAGTGTACATGGATGACGACCCTGTTGGGCTATGTTGATGGGTCACCTTTCTTTTTGGTCTTGTATTATATTTTGGTTTAGGGTTGTACCCTCTTTTGGAAAACTCGATGTAAATATGTATATGTAAATAGTCAGGTGATGTCGGTTATGAGTTTGGTCATGTGGATGTACATTGTATTTAATAACGGGGTTTGTTACATCTTTTGCTTGTGGATATGGGTTGTCATTTTCTTATCAGAAAAGTGATCTTCCTTATTTGTAGTTAAAATGTCACAGGTAAAAAAAAATGTACAGGTATATGGGGTTTACGTTGTCAAGTTTCACTTTTTATATTACTTAGTAATGTAGTAATAGGGGTGGGCGTCACGAGTGGTATCGAGCCCGGTTTGCGTGTTCAGAGTGTTGTCCATGTACACGAACTCAGAACTCGTGGAGCTCAAGCATGCCAGTATGTTTTACTTTATTATTTGATGCACTATATGTTTCATGAATTATATTGGCCATGTGTTATTAGGTTTCCTCTAAGACAGTGCTCCAGTTATGGTGAGAACTAGGGGAGAGAGTAATAGTGGGGATAGAAACCAAGGAGGGGAGATACCTATACCGACTGGTGACCGAGATGACGTCATAACTCGACTTACAGAGCTTATTCAACGACAATCAGAACAAATTCAACAACTTATCTATCAGAGGGATACTAATGGGCAACAAAGAGCAGAAATAAATCAACTTCCACAGAGGATAGATCAAGTCGAAATAGTGGGGGAAAGATTCCGAAAGTTAAATCCACCAACTTTTGAAGATGCAGCAGATCCCACAGGTGCAGAAGATTGGTTACGAACTTTAGAGAATATGTTTCAATACGATAGAGGGTACCGTAGAAGAAGAAAAAGTGATGTGTGCATCTTTCTTACTTCGCGGAAGTGCCGGACATTGGTGGGATACGATGAAGAGTATCGAAGATGCTACAATCATGACTTGGGAAAGATTCAAGGAGTTATTCAGAAACAAATACTTCACGGCTCTGCTCGAGTAATGAAGATGAATGAATTTATACAAGCTATGACAGGAACTATGTGAGAGGGGACTATATTCGCAAATTTGAACAACTGTCAGGTTTGCTACACACATGGTTAGCACGATACTCTAAAAGTGGAGAGATTTCTTGAAGGTTTAAGGCCGAACTATACTGAGACGTCGTATGGTAGGAATTCAAGGGTGACATACTCACAAGTTGCGAGAAAAGAGCACCGATGGCGGAACAAGTGAATTAAAGATCATTCGTGCTCGGAAGCCCGACGCCTTGACGTTCAAACAGGGACAAGGACAAAGATGGGTTGGAAATCAACAGAAAAGACCTTTCCAAACTCCACAACAGAAACCTAGTTTCCAACCAAAACAGGGTCAGCAACAGTGGGATCCAAACAAGAAACCTAGGGTGGAACAAGGGAAAGCACCAATTCCACCTAAGTGCCCGAAATGTGGAATCCAACACATGGGAAACTGTCCTGTAGATACTAGAAGATGTTTTGTGTGTGGAAAGGTTGGTCATCTCGCGCGAGAACATGCCTTTAAAACCCAAATCCTACAAGGCAACAAACGCGTACCCGTCGAGTCTTTACCATCACTAGGGCCGACGCAGAGGCAAATCCATCAGTGGTGACAGGTAAACTCTTTATCCACGATGTTCCATCATTAGTACTATTTGATTCAGGAGCTACACATTCATTTGCATCAACTGAGTATGTGAAGAGGTTGGGTATAACACCAGATATTACGAAGGTTGGTTACAACGTGATAATTCCGTCTGGGGACTCAAGGCAAACCAATCAAATTTTGAAAGCGTGCATTATTCCAATAGAAAATAGAGAGTTTTATGCTGATCTTATTGTATTACCGATGAATGATTATGATATAATTTTGGGTATGGATTGGTTGTCAAAGTATGGTGCTACAATTGATTGTCAGAAAAAGACAGTGACATTTCAACCCCCAAGAGAAGATTCATTTACCTTCGTTGGAATCACGGCCCGCTTTAGATATCCAAAGATATCAACACTGAAAGCTCAACGTTTACTGAATGTTGGTTGTGAAGGATACCTAGTAAGGGTCATGAGCGTCGACGAACAACATCAACCATCTCTTGATGAAGTCCCAATAGTACGAGAATATCCTGATGTATTTCCAGATGATCTTCCCGGATTACCACCTGACCGTGAGATTGAGTTCGTTATTGATTTACTTCCAGGAACATCTTCAATATCTAAAGCGCCATACCGCATGGCTCCATCTGAATTGAAAGAACTGAAGATACAATTGCAGGAGTTACTAGATAAAGGTTTTATTAGACCTAGCTTTTCGCCATGGGGTGCGCCAGTCTTGTTTGTGCGAAAGAAGGATGGTACGATGAGGTTGTGTATCGACTACCGTGAATTGAACAAAGTTACAATTAAGAATAAATATCCTTTACCTCGAATCGATGATTTGTTCGATCAACTTCAAGGTGCAGCGATATTTTGAAGATCGACTTGCGATCCGGTACCATCATTTGAAAATAAAAGAAGATGATATACCCAAGACAGCTTCAAAGACGAGGTATGGACACTATGAATTTCGGTGATGCCATTTGGGTTAACGAATGCCCCGGCCGCTTTCATGGACTTGATGAATCGGATATTTAGAGATTTTCTAGATAAATTCGTTATTGTGTTTATCGATGATATATTGATCTACTCTAGAACAAAAGAAGAGCACGCTGAACACTTGAGAATGGTATTAGAGGTCCTGAAAGCAAAACAATTATATGCCAAATTTAAGAAATGTGAATTCTGGTTAGATCAAGTAGTGTTCTTGGGACATGTTGTATCCGGAGCAGGAATCTCAGTTGATCCAAGTAAAGTCGAGGCTATCAATAATTGGCCACAACCTACAAATCCTTCAGAGGTACGTAGTTTTCTTGGTTTAGCTGGCTACTATCGTCGATTTGTGGAAAGATTCTCCAGAATTGCTACACCTTTAACGCAATTAACCAAAAAGAGTGTCTCATTCAAATGGACAGAGGCATGCGAAGAAAGCTTTCAAGAATTGAAAAAGAGGTTGACTCAAAGACCAATTCTTTCAATCCCATCGTGCAATCTTGGAGGTTTTGTAGTTTATAGTGATGCTTCAAAGAATGGTTTGGGATGCGTCATCGATGCAAAACGGTAAGGTGATTGCGTATGCGTCTAGACAACTGAAGGACTATGAAAAGAACTATCCTACACATGATTTAGAGCTTGCCGATGGTGTTTGCACTTAAGATATGGAGACATTACCTATACGGGAACGATGTGAAATCTATACTGGACCACAAGAGTTTAAAATACTTCTTCACACGAAGGAATTAAATATGCGGCAACGACGGTGGTTGGAGCTAGTGAAGGACTATGATTGCGTGATTAATTATCACCCTGGTAAAGCCAATGTTGTAGCAGATGCATTGAGCCGGAAATCGACACAAAGCAACGCAATTGCGATTCAAATTCAGAAACCAGAGTTAATGGATCTCCAGAAAATGAACGTTGAGATTGTATCATTGGGGTCCATTGAAGCTAGATTGGCCGCATTATCACTACGACCAACGTTAATAGATAGAATCTAACAGGAACAACAAGGTGATGATTACTATGTTAAGGTAAAGAGAGATATTGCCTCTGGAGTGCCTCCTGATTTGAAGATATCCGAGAATGGAGTATTGCAGTTTCAAGAACGATTATACGTGCCCAATAGAGAAAATCTCCGAGAGGATGTTTTAGCAGAAGCACATTCAACACCATATTCTGTACATCCAGGAGCTACAAAAATGTACAGAGACTTGAAGATGCATTACTGGTGGCCAGGTATGAAAAGGGATATCGTGCAATATGTAGAACAATGTTTAATCTGTCAACAAATAAAGGCAGAACACAAAAGGTCAGCTGGAATGTTGCAACCTCTGCCTATTCCAGAATGGAAATGGGAAAGGATCACCATGGATTTTGTGACAGGTTTGCCAAAAACGGTCAAGGGACACAATGCTATTTGGGTGATCATAGATAGATTAACCAAATCCGCCCATTTTATTCCTATTTGTTCAACTTATTCCATGGATCGATATGCACGACTTTATATACGAGGAAGTGGTTAGACTTCACGGTGTACCACTATCTATTGTTTGAGATAGGGACTCTAGGTTCTTATCCACTTTTTGGAGGAGTCTACGAAGGCACTAGGAACACGGTTGTCGTCAAGATCGCTTATCACCCTCGACAGACGAACAATCGGAACGAACTATACAAACTTTAGAAGATATGCTTAGAGCGTGTGTTCTTGATTTTCAGGACAATGGAGTAAGTATCTACCTTTGATAGAGTTCTCATACAACAACAAACTATCAACCACAATTGAATGGCTCCCTATGAAGCATTATACGGTAGAAAATGCAGATCACCAGTTCATTGGGATGAGGTTGGCGAAAGAAAGCTTTTAGGCCCGGACATGATTCGAGAAATGACGGAGGCCGTGACGCGAATTCGACAGAGAATGGAAACCGCCGTCAGCCAACTTAAAAGTTACTCGGATCAAAGAAGAAGAATGTTAGAATTTTCAATAGGGGATCAAGTATTTCTTAAGGTGGCACCAATGAAAGGAGTAATGCGATTTGGAAAGCAAGGGAAGCTCAGTCCTAGATACATTGGCCCATTCCATATCACAGAAAGAATTGGTGATGTTGCTTATAGACTTGACCTACCAAAGATCAATGTCTCAAATACATGACGTATTTCACGTTTCTATGTTGAGAAAATACGTTTCAAACCCATCTCATATTTTGAAACACGAGCCCGTAGAATTAAAAGCTGACTTGAGTTACGAAGAAGTGCCCGTGGAGATTTTGCTACGAGAAACAAAGAAACTCAGGAATAGGGAAATCCCTTTAGTTAAAGTACTCTGGAGAAATCAATCAGTGGAGGAAGCTACATGGGAAAGAGAAGATGAGATGAGGGCTAAGTATCCTGACTTATTTCGGTAAGTAAAATTTCGGGGACGAAATTTTTATAAGGAGGGGAGGATGTAATACCCGAGTCTCTCACTACTCAATAGGCCAATATAGTTCCTGTATTATATGTTATTTATTTGTTGCTTACATGTCATTGCTGTTTTCATCATTTATATCATTTTATATGGCATGATAAATTTCACAATTTTAGAACCCTTATATGATATTTAGTTGTCGGGCTATTAATAGCCAGCTATAAAGTTGCACGTGGTAGCTATTCAAAGAATTACGAGATTACACGTGCTGATTTTAGAGATGAAAGGTGTCATCTACGCATCTATCGGGATGAGACGAACGATCAAAATAGTATATGAAATTTGTGCCCTTGTTAAAGTATAATGCACACATATATATAGTACGAATGGATATATATATATATAAGACAAATTATCACATATATATATATATATATATTTATATGCACCTGCAAGTAGTAGATAAAGTAACTAATATATATATGTGTAGTTAATATAATAACATTAGTTAAGCTTTGCACACACCTCCTTAAATAAATCTTGAGTGCTTTTTATAAGAGGCTGCCACGTTACATATCTTAATGAATAAGGAATTGGAGTATTGGATATATATTAGCCCGATAACCCTCTAAGTTGCTACGAATTCGTAGCTTATTTAGAAACACGATCTTTGGACGGAAATATTAAGGAAGAAACAAAACAAAAAAAAAAAAAACAACTTGGTACTTGGTAGGAGGAAAGTGGTGCAAAAAAAAAAAGAAGGTAATTTTCCACCCATGACTTGTAGTTCTTTACTTCATGAATTTGAACTAGCCCTTTTCTATATAATTATGTTGTACGAAATTCCACTCACTAAATTAGGGATTGATGCAGGTTAAGTAAAGTTGGATTATCCAGGATGTTAATTATTACACAAAATTTAATATGGCTTGGCTTGGAAAATCATTCATTGATTTTGTCTTCTAAATTATTATTGAGAAATTATTGATAATATACAACCCTTATTTATATTAAAGTAATAAACTATTTTAAGGACTTTCTTAGGGAAACACATGCAAAATAATAGAAGAAATCTTGTTTTTGATGTTTTGAAACGTGATTAAGATTCAGATATATTAATCGAGTGATTTAGAACAACACATCTTGAATGACTTTGATGTATTTAGAAAACCCAATTGGATATAACTTGTGGGTTTCAATTTAAATTGCTAGTCAAACTTAAGAGTCATCCAATATGAGATTCGGTTTAGTGAACTTATTAATCTAAGAATAAACATTAATACTTTATATTTTTACAGGATTCCTTACGTGTAAGATTAAGGGAAAAAGACAATTGCCTAACTTTTAGTAGCGTATACAAGAGTGTAAGGTAAGTGAAAATCCATCTGCAACTACAATGCATGAGCATAGTATTTCCTGTCTTATTGATACTAAATGCGATTCTTGTATCTTGATGGATGCATTATGGAAACCTTGATGTTCATATGTTGGTTGGTGGATATTAGAATGTGATGATTATTGTTTCATTGAGCATGTCATTCATTGGCATTTGCACGTGCATGCAAACATGTGAGCATTGTTGAGATGAGGCATGCACGACATGATAACTTTCTTTGAAAAGAAAAGATTTTGGTTGGCCACTGCTAGTGCACCGAGGCATGCGAGGCGTGCTTTTATTGTATATTTTAGGGTGCAGTGGGTGTTACTCCTCGGAGGATCATAGGGGAGTTGGGGGTGTGCCTCGATGGTCACGGGGCGGACCACTTGATCGTATCCTTATTGACACGTCGGGGAAGACTCTCGGGGATCATTGGGGAAGACAGGGGGTGGACCTCAGGTGGTCCCGGGAGATGGCCCTAGGCGGTGTCAATATGATTATGGCCATGCGATTATTGATATTGTGTTGAGCTCTTTCCGGTGCATAGCAGGTGGGTCAAGGGCCCTATGTAAAGAAATGATTATAAATAATATATTTTAATGCATTCTGTGCACTTCTGGTAAAATTTCTTAGAATGCATTTGCATTTGTGTTACATTGTTCATTAAACATGCATGGTTTTCGCTTACTGGGCATTAGCTCACGTAGTTCATGCATTGTAGGTGAGTTTGGTGATGCTGGATTTCATGAGCTTTTGGGGCGGTGTTGGAGCTCCTACAAGGTTATTGAGGACAGTGTACATGGATGACGACCTGTTGGGCTATGTTGATGGGTCACCTTTCTTTTTGGTCTTGTATTATATTTTGGTTTAGGGTTGTACCCTCTTTTGGAAAACTCTGATGTAAATATGTATATGTAAATAGCTGGGTGATGTCGGTTATGAGTTTGGTCATGTGGATGTCTGTTGTATTTAATAACAGGGTTTGTTACATCTTTTGCTTGTGGATATGGGTTGTCATTTTCTTATCAGAAAAGTGATCTTCCTTATTTGTAGTTAAAATGTCACAGGTAAAAAAAAATGTACAGGTATATGGGGTTTACGTTGTCAAGTTTCACTTTTTATATTACTTAGTAATGTAGTAATAGGGGTGGGCGTCACAGTTTGTTAGATAAATGTTTTTTTCATGATTTTGATGATTATGTTCGATTTTGTTCAAATATGTTTTCAAACCAAAACTATGTCCCTAAATGTTGTCTAAATATTTTCGATCAACTCAAAATGTTTTTACTATTTTTCGGAGTATTTCTTGAAGTTTATTTTCAATAAAACATTGGACAACATATTCGTTTCAGGCTCGACCGGTCGCCCTATAGGGCAACCCATACCTGAGTTGAGTCGAGAAACAGAAAAATGGGATGTAAGAAAAACAGACGGGCGGACGGTCGACGTGGGTGGGCGACGGTGTGGTCGCCGTCGGCCGGCCGACGACTTTGCACTGCAAGTTGGATTTTTGTTCCGACTTCTCTGTTTTAAAATCGTCGTCGGCAACCGTCACGCTAAGGCGACGATCGCACCCCCTTCGACCGGTCCCCCTGTGTAAAAATTCACAGAATTCAATTTCAATCTTATCTCTGCGCAATCGGTCGAACCCCATGTTTATCAGCAAACTATCCGTTGCGTTTTCAGACAACTTTTCCCTATTTTGTGGGATTGATTTCTAACATCTATATTGATCATTTTAAATGGTTTCTTTTGTAGCAAATCACTCCTCAAGGAGGAGCCAATGTCTGGAAATGAAAGCCAAGTCCTCTCCTATAAATAGAGGCTTCATTCAAGCAACAAGTGATAACACACCATATACAAGCAAAGAACAATTGAGCAAACACTTTCATATATCTTGTTGTATTAGCCTAAGCACCTTCACTTGCACTTATTTGAGGTCTAGGCTTTCAATTCTTGATTACACTTGTACTCATATTGTATCAATCATTATTGAGTTGTAATCTTGATTTTGGTCATCATTCAACACAAGACATTCTTGTGAGTATTCTTGTGGTAAGAATACACTTGGGCGATCTAGGTGATAGGTGTTTGAAGATTGTGGTAATCTTCAAAGGTGTTGTAAGAGGGTTGTGGTAATCCTCAAGGTGGTGAAAGAGGGTTGTGGTAATCCTCAAGGTGTTGAATTAATTTTTGGTAAATTAATAAAACCTTTTTTTTTCTTTTCAAAATCCATCCCAGGAATCTTTGGGGTGGTAGAGGATTAGGCCCTAGGTGGGTTGAACCTCTTTAAATCAACGAGTGTTGTTTATTTTCCGCATTTACATTCTTGCTATCTACTCGTTGTTTCGAAAAAGAGTGTAATTTGCGAAAAATCAGCATAATCTATTCACCCCCCTCTAGATTATTGTAGCTACTTGGACTAACAAGTACCTTCTCCAATCATGAAGAAATGACGTAATGCAGTGCCCCGAAAGGCAGCTACGTCGAAAAAGAAGACAGTTGAAGAAAAGGCTTTTATTTTTGATGCGCCTGAGAATGCGGAGCCAGAAATTCCCTTGGTTCCAATAAAAAGAAGAAGGTTATTCAAGAAGTCGGAGCTAGAGAAGCCAGCTGAGTCCTACACTCAGCCTACGAAAGAAACAACTGTTGATACTCAAGAAGAGCAGTCAAGAGAAAATCACCAAGGACGCCGAGAAGACTGCTGATGTCAATTAGCAGATTGTAGAAGACCCAGCTGTTCATGAGACAACTGTGGAAAAACAAAGAGCTGCGACAGCTGAGTCTCTTGAGGAAAGAGCTGTCCAATCCCCTTAGACCGATGCCAATGTACATGAGGAGGAGCAAGCTCCACTTGCCATGATCCAGGAAGAAGGAGATGATGATGATGTTATTATGCTATCTCCTGTCTATCCTGATATTCAGCAGAGATTGAGGGATTGGAGAAATTGGAAGCTGAGTTACTCCAGACAACAATTTGAGCACCCAGAGTATGTTGAAGAAGAAGAGGAGCTCTTAAGCTTCCTGGGAACATCTTAGTCCTCTTTGCTCTTGATGAGGATTTCTGCATGACTATCCTTCGTGATATGAAGGATGATGAAAAGGAAAAGGCTTTGGAGAAGGCCAAGGCCATTGAAAAGTAAAAAATGTGCATGTTCACTGGTAGTCTTGAACATGAAATGGAACCGACTGATAGCAGTGACTTGGAGGAGATCGATCCTGCTATAGCAGCCGTGAAAGCCGAATTGCAATAAGCCATCATAGAATCTAAAGCCATGCACGAACAACAAATGCAAGAGGGTCCAGGAGAGTCTTCTCAACTCTCTCCTCGATCTAACCCTTTGGATGTGGTGCAGAAGATAACTGCTGATATTGCTGCCACCACATCCCCCGTGCATTCAGAAAATGGCTCTCAGAAGTTTGGCGATGAAGATAGGGAAGGAGATGAAATGGGCACCCTAGCCAAGCCAACTCCTGCAGAAGGTTTTAAGACACCTGCCCCCACGACTGATCACTAAGAGGGAAAAACAACCGAGTCTCAGGTGCAGAGCAACCCCACTTCTTTTAACTTAGCTGGTGCGCCAGCTGAGGAAGAAGCTCTCACCACCACAACCAGGTTGGAGGATGCTGTGGGAGACCAAACTATGGAGAAAGGAGATGAAGGTGAGAAATCAACGTAACAACAGAGTGAAGTTGACGAAGCTCGGACAGTTGAGACCATCTCAGCTGAAACCTCATCTACACTGAAGGTCGATGATCTGGCCGATGCGCTAAGGCAAAGAATGGAATGGAGACCATGGGAGTTGAGACTCCTGGTCCTAAAAGTGCAATCCTAGGAGTTGAGACTCCGATGGATGCCACCGAAGAACCTAAAGCGCAGAGAGTGCTATGGGGAGAATCCAAGACCCCGCTTCTGATTAAGGCGCACACGGGGATCTTTGAAGGCCCTCCAACGATTAAGACTTCTGAGGGTGTCGCAGGCCACAAGGAAGTTGAGACTTCCTTGGGTAAAGAAGCTGCAAAAGAGCAAATTCCTCAAATAGAGACGGCTGATGAAGAAGACAAAATCAGTGCTCTTAGTGATTCCCAAGAGCATATTGATACAAAATTTCTGGAATCTGACAATGAAGCTGAGTCCACTCCTATTGATGAATCTATTGAGGACAAAGCTGAGGATGCTCAAGACACTCAGAGTAAAGCTAGTGACAAAATTGCTCCGATGAGGTTCGTGTTTGTTGATGAGCCAACCCCAATGGCTCCAACACACTCCGATGATGCTGATGAATCAGCTGAGGACAAGACAACTCAAAATGAAGCCCCAACTGATACCAAAGAAGATGTTAAGACAACTGAGGGTCAGTAAGTTGAGCAGGCTAACACAACTGCTCAAACTAGAAACAAATCAGCTGAGCAGGCAAACACAACTGCTCCCAATGTCGATGAAGCTGGTTCAGCTGAGGCAAGTCAAGCTGATGCAAATCAAAAAGAGAAGGGAAAGGCTCCACAAGTTGGACCTGGGGGATTCCAGATGACATGTTCGAAGATATTTTCAGTTTGAAGCCCTATTGCCACCCCTAGATGCCGAATCTGCTAGAGAACAAGCCAAATATACTGTGCAAGTAGAACCCAGAGTTCCAGCTGATTCAACGATGGTGCCTATAGGTTTTGACTTTGATGCGGTTTGTCCGAGGATGAGTGCGCCGACGATACCGACTTCTGGAAGGCGTTTAAAGCCATTTGTGTTGAAATCGAGAAAATAGAGCACGACTTAGTAGCATTAGACCTAAGGCTGGATAACCGTGATGCCAATATCAACGGGGACATTCGTAGTGTTGTTCTACGTATTCGAGAGTGGTCTGCACAAACCATAGGTATGAGAAGAGAGCAAGTCCATTACTTGAAGTCGTTATTTGCAGAATTATTAGTCTGGAGTGCAGATAATATACAGTTTCAGCAGAGGCAAAAGGAGTACATGGTGAGAATTGAAGAATCTCACAAGTTGGATATGGAGTTACTTAAGCTGCAACACAAGAACGAGATTGCAATATTAGAGACTAACATGAGTCAACAACTCAGTGTTCTCCAAACTGAAATGAAACTAATGGCAGCTGAGTCAAAGGCTATGGGGTCCAAATTCTGAATAGCCTACTCCAAGTCAGATGCTCAGCATGATTCAACCAATAGCCGACTCGACTTCATTTTAAGTAGCATGTTCCCTGGCCTGTCCCTATCTTTTGGTGATGATGCAAAAAAGGAGGAAGATGAGGCTATGGGGGAATTGAAGGAAGGGAAAGGGAGTCATAAGGAGGAGAAGAAAGAACGAACAACTAAGGGGAAAATGAAGCTAAAAAAAACCCCTTTGAAGCTTATGTTTGCCAAGACTCTTCAACAAGGAGAAGTAATAGCTTCACTTCTCTGCAAGCTACCGAAAGAGCTGTCAGTGGAACAAAAAGCTGAGTTGACATTTAAAGAATCAAGAAAAGCCATCGAAGCTGAGTTCGAGAAGGTGGCTGAGAAGCATTCTGCGCGTATCTAGAATGTAAGGACACAATATGATGGTCCCCCAGCAGGAAAAGATTTCCCTGTGATCAAACCCCCAATAGAAATTGCAATGCCCGATGCTGGATCTGAGCCCAGATCACTAGAGGAGTTTCAAACTCTAGAGGCAGAAGGCTACTTTAAGGATATGACTCTACCGCAAGCCTGGGACATGTACTGTGAGAAGGGTCTCGATGTATGTAATTCAACTGAGATACAACAGAGTTCCAGCAGTCACTCAGCTGGAAAAGCAAAAGCACCAGTATAGTACACTCCCAGAGAAAGAGCTGAGTCGGGAAGAGGAAGGGGAATATATGCTGGCAGTGGAAGAGGTACAAGCTCTCAACCGCATCTAAAACCACAGGACATCAAGTATATTGATCCACAAAAGAAAGGGATCACTTACTGGGCTGGATATAATCATCTTGCTAATTTTGAAGTTCAACGCAAGAATGCAGAAGCTGTGAGAAGGCAAGAAGTTGAGAGTGAGAGGGTGACGCGAGATTGGGAAGAAAGGCAGTGCAGGGATGACCTTGCTGCAAGGCGTGCCTATGAGAAGAAGAAGAGGGATGAGGAAGAGGAGAAGAACAGATGAGGACAGGAGGAGAGCTGAAGATGACGATAGAAGAAGGAAGCAACCAAGGCGTTGAAGACGGCTGCAATCCCTTCATGTATTTTACTTTATTGTGAATACACAGCTGTAAGTATTTTGTAGGATAACTCTAATACCTTCTTTGTAATTTTGCTCTGATGCATATTGTAATTCAATGTATGTATAGACTCTGATATAGTGTATAGAGTACATTATTGTAAACAACTTTATAAAGGACAAGAATGCTATGATCAATAAAATTGACATATTCAAAGCATACATTCTTTGTTACTGCACTGCTTGTGTTTGCTATTTTTTTATTTAAGTTTTGGCATCATCAATAAGGGGGAAATTGTTAGGAAATTTATTGTTAAGATTTTGATGATACCATGTAAAACTTAGAATAGGAAGTTGGCACCCCATTTTCCTTGTATTTCTATATTATAATAGATAGGATTGAAAGAACTGAGTGAAGTCAGCTATGTCGAAGAATGCAAGAAGTCAACTGAAGACTAGAGTGAAGACCCAACTATGTGTCAGCTGAGTGTGGTCAAGATGGAATAATAAATCCAAACTACGAGGAACAACTGTGTCTTAAAGTGTTTGGCAAGTTAGTAAATATGCAAAAAGAATAAACCATGGGAAACACAAAGGAAGCATTTGTCGAAGACTCGTAGTAAAAGTCTGCAGAGTCATTTAATACGAGGAAGGGACAACATCAAATGTTGCAGGCCAAGAAAAGACAAGCCAACGAACAAGAAAGTGTCATTTGAAATTAGCTTGTCTCTTCAACGAGCAAATTTTCAAATGAGCACTATAAAAGGCTGAGGAAGCATTTGAGAAAAGGTTACGAATGACACAAATCTAACAACCATTTACAAGCAAGAAAAACCTACAAATATTCTCAAAGCTTATCAAGAAATTCATCAAGCCTAAAATTCGAAGGAACTCGATCCAACACACGCTATGAAGGAAAGAATACTTCAACCAGTTGAAGAGGAAAAGTTTTAAAGAATGAAAAGGAGTCTACTCTCCAAGTTGAAGGAGCTGTAGTGAAGTTCAAGATCGAACCAGAAGTTTCGAGCTCGTTGGAAGGCTGTGTGATCAATTCCAAGGGTATGAAGGATAGTTGAAGTAGCAAGGCAACTGTCTTGTGAAGAAGCTGAGTCACAGGAAAAGCCAACTGTGTGATCAAGGTTGTCTCTAGACTGAGAACTGCTTTGTAACTTGATCTGTTACTTAGTGGATTCCTCCAGGAGTTGGAGAAGAGTAGATTAGAGGAATTACCCCATCCCCGAACCACTATAAAATTTGCTTGTGTCATTTACTTTCAGCACATTACTTTCTTGATTATACTTTTATATCTACTAATAAGTTATATTGCAATCCAACTGATAATAACAAGTGCTAAAAACAAGTGTTAAAATCGTACTTAAAATTAACAAAGGGTGTTTAGTCTTCCGTTGTTTAAAACCAAATCATCAAAAAGTTAAGTGTTAGCTGACGCAACTAAGTTATACTATCAACAGCTCAGTCGAGTCTGTTGAGTGGGTAAATTTACTGAAAAAAGCCAACCTAGTTGTCCCCAAGGACTTAGGCGATTTGAGTCAACTAAAAATGAAAATTTTGAATATTTTAAAAGGACTAAAAATGAAAATTTGGTGAGAAAAAGGTTTATTCAACCCCTTCTAAACCTTACACCATACCCTTGGGACCCATTAACAAATAATGATGATAAAATTTATCAATAAAATAACATATAATGTTGGGAAGATAGGCGGAGTTAGGTGGAGAAAAACAAAGAGGCTAAATTAAAGACAATGTTTAGTAGCTCACGAATGGGATGAATGCAAATAGCCTCTAAGATGTTAAAGGGCAACCAAGTAATAATTCTATGATGGCTATTGGTTTCTTGAATGGTGTGACATCTTACTTAATGGTTTTTGCACCTTTGGTGGAGGTGCTTGGTATTGCTGATGCAGAAAGAATACCATCAATGGGCTTTTTATATGGGGATCTTTTACAGGCAAATGATGATATAAAAAATGCTTTGAATAATTATTCCAAGAACAATGATCCTATCTTGGAGATAATGGATACAAAGATCAAAGGAAGAGTTGACACCTCATTTCACTTGATAGCTTATCTATTGAATTCTTATTATCATTATAAGGATCCCAATATATATTAGATCAATTGTCTCGGATGGAGTTATTGATTGCCTTGATATTATTTGTGATGGAAACTTTGATATGATAAATAAAGTTATGAATGTTGGGTTGCCAATTTACAAGACCAAAGGAGGAGTTTTTGTAAAGCCCATTGCAGCAAAAGGGTGTGAAATAAATGATGACAAGTTTGATCAAGGTAAAAAAAACGTCTATATAACTTTAATTCTTCTTTTGAAATTATCAAGTTATTATTTACTTATTATGTTCTAACTTCATGCAGCAACTTGGTGGTTAAATTATAGTAATGGAATATCTAACTTGCAATGAATTGCTATAAGGATCTTGTCATTAACTACTAGCTAGTCCGGATGCGAGAGAAACTGGAATGCATTTGAAGGGGTAAGAAACATATACAACTCACTTTATTAATCTGTTTTTCTTCTTTTAAAACACTTCTACTTTATCTTTTTTTTTCTTTTTTTTAATTCACATATACTTACTAAGAAGAGGAATAGATTAGATATTTCACGATTAAACAATCTAGTCTACGCCCAACTTAATTCATGTTTGTTGAATAAGTGTAATAGGAAAAAAGGAGAAGGATATGTTGACGTGCTACTTTCTAGTGATGCAAGTAAAGCACAAGATTGGATTATTCCTGGGTAATATGATGATGAAGACGAGATGGGTGATGGACTTGATGGTGATGTTTTTAGAGTGAAGAACTTGAAGAGGATGATTTTAACTCCGAAGATGAGAAGGAAGTGAATAAAAATGACTTTGAATTTGAGTCGGATGAAGAACATGTATTAGAAAATTATAATGAAGAAGAAGAAAATCTATTTGCTATTGCTACGAGCTAGTTGGCTAGTGGTGCTTGTTTTGTTCTAATGTTAGTTGGAGAATACAATTCTTGTTTTATCATTTGTGAGTTCATGTTCAAAAGAATCAAACTTTTGGAGTTTGAATGGTGTTCTTACTTCTTAGTAATTATTGACTAATGATTATTAGGGATGGCAATGGGCGGGGCGGGGTGGGGCTTGTATGGTATCTCAATACCCAGACCCGTGGAGCGGACGGGGCGAACCAACCCACTACGGGTCGCCCCGTGTTGGAAATAATTTTATTTTTTTTAATACTTTTATCTTGTATTTTATATTATTAATAATTTGTTAATCTTATATTTTGTATTATAAATACATATTATTTATAAAATTTGTCATTATATATGTTAAATATAATATTAAATACATAAAACTATATTATCTTATATAATATACATGTAAAATATATATTAAAAAAATAAAAAAACTTGCACGAGGCGGGGCGGCTACCCACGGGGCGGAGGTGATACCCAGACCGCCCCGTCCAGCCACGGATCACAGGGCAGGGTGGCCAAAACGGGGTGGGGCAGGGCGGGGCAAACTGCCATCCTTAATGACTATTTATATATGTGTTGTTTGGAACTTTCGAATGCATTGAATTGTTGGTTTTAATCTTGTAAAGCTATCATTATTTTACTTTTTTTAGTTTATTTGGTCATATTTTCTAATGGTTTTAATCTTGTTAATTAGGTATTATTTTAAAAAAAAACCCAGGTAATTATGCCTTAATTCTAGGCCCCGCCTAGGCGCCCTAGGCTCTTGTCTGGCGCCTGGCAACCGCCTATCGAGTTTTAGAATATTGATATATAGTAAGATGGATTGCTCGGCTTTTTAAATGGGTTTATGATTTGGGCTAAAAATGGGCTCAAATAAAGATCGATTATATTTTAATTTGGCTTGAAATAAAATAGTTTTTGAGTTCAGAAAATAAATAGAGAGCCCTGTATTTTAATTTTGAGACTTTTGTCCGGATCTATATTCTCGAGATAAAAAATTCTTAACTACCTATAAAGCGTCAAGTAATAAAAGTAACAATCTACATCCTAAATTTGCGAAAAAGTTACTCTAAAACTCCGAGATTCAAAATTTAATGTCGGGTATCACAGTGTAGAAATATATTTCAACAAAAAGAGTACGCAAACTAGAAACTACTACTGAAATAGATTACTGCCATTTATATTTAATACTAATTATTTTATATATTTTTAGCTATTTCTATGATTGAGATTTCATGTTCCATATTTCTATTCCACCTCTTAATCGATTGTACTTGCTAAAGCTACGTGTGCAAAATGATTTTAATTATACATGTATCATGCATCCAATATAGTGAAATATGAAGTTGAATAAATAATTGGAATATGAGATCCGGATCGCTGCTCCTATAGCAATTCAGGTTGTTTGCTGATGTGTTACTGTCAAAGCTCGTTCAAGTTTTATTTGGGTATAATAATTAATTGTAGCTCGGTTAGTTCAACATTTATGACTAAAATATTATTTGGGTATATATAATAAGCTTAGGAAGAAGAAAGGAACAAAACATGATTAAGATAAAGGCACAATAAATTACCTCAGAAGTTTCAATAAATTATATTATGAAAATTTATAATTATTTCACCTAATATGTTATCATTATAATTGGTAGTATCCTACTATAACACAAATTGTTTTATTATCTTTTGATCTTCATCAAAGATGAACTTGATATTTGATAACATTAGCTTGAGGGCTTGGTAGATTTTTCCCCAAAAAGCTATAATTTGTAGCAAATTTTGCATAACTTTGTTTATGCAGTACAATTTATTTGTACAGAAAATTGAAAAAACACAAAAGCAGATTATTGGCCGAACGAATATAAAATTACAAATTGAGCAGATAAAATTGTACAAACTGAAATTACAGAATGCCAATAAAAAGAACTGGCTCAATTGTGTGTTGAATACACTATCCTTAAAACATATTCGTCCCCTATTCTGGACGTCTGTTTCCTAGGATAAGATGGGATAACCGGATTAACTTTCTGTCCGGAAAACTAAATTATGCCAGAAAAATATCACAAAAAATGCATAAGGCCAAGAGGAATTTTAGAACAATATAGAGAGAATAATAAGAGTATAGATGTGATGATTGTGTTGTTTTTTGGTTGCTGGAAAATCAGCTATTTATAGAGCTGATAAAATAATTAAGAAATTAAATTTGTTTCTGTTACCCCGCAATTTACACCTGCTGTTACACAACAATTATAAATATTGCTGTTACAAAATTATTTTGCAGGTTATGAGAATTAATTTATTTGTTGTTACATATTATTTTAATACAAAATAAAAATTGTTATTACAGGTTATAGGAATTCATATTGCTGTTAGAGATATTTTTCAAATTCGAAATTTAAAAAACAATTTGTTACAAATATTTAATTTCAAAAATAATAAAAATCTGCAAAACATAGGCTAGACTATGTGGCTCAATTTCGGTGCGATATTCGTGTCCACAGGTCGCGCTCGCACACAAGTCAGTGGTTTGGGAACGGTGATTTGCAGCCCTCTGTGAGAGCGCGTGTAAAGATAGTCTCTATGTAATATAATCTTACACCTTAAGAATAAGGTGGTATTATATATACTAGTCTAAAAAGCCTTTGTATTCCCATGTGGGACAAACTCATCTTTCAAAGAAGACAAACCCACATGTTCTCTTCTTTTAAATTAATTCCAATACTAAACTTTAAGATTTAATTTATTCTTCATCCAAACACTATTTTGGACAAACGAATATTTGGTTTTAATGTTTTGGCAGAGTAGAACAAGAATCCACTTTTACTTTTCCCATTAGGCAATCGAGGTCCGAAAAAAATGGCACCCAAAAATGAAATTTTCTTCACTTTTCCAATAATCCCCCACATGAAGGAAATTTCAAGGATACAAAGAATTGGCAATAAAATCCAATAGTTGAACTTTGCATAAGATAGGCGGTGTTACACTTTGAACCTTCCGTTATGTAAGTATATTTATTTTACTAGCTGATCAGTAGACGCGATGTTTTTTAATTGTTCTCGCCTTTTTTGTAAACAATGATATACCTCAAACATGATTCTTCCTAACATACTTCATTTTTCATTAGAATTGACAATCAGCCGTTCGGATCATCGCTTGGCATCGAGCCAACATGCTAACAATAACTTTTGAGTCAGGCCGAGTCGGGTTAGAATTTCTATGGGCCTCTATTTTTAGGCCCAGCCTGACCTTCGATGTGCCGTTGGGCCATCGGCCAAGATGACCAGAAATGTAATATTTTTTATATTTTATAAACAAACCCAAGATTTATATACAATTTGAGTCCGACCCCAACTTCACAGAATTATAACAATAAAGCTATCTTCCCAATGGAACTAGAATATCGTCGCTTATTTTCTCGAAAATCCCCGCAAAGAGCTCTTTGCTCGCTCGCAAAATATCGCAACTAGCCTTCTTCCTTCGCGTCTCGAGGCCGCTTAACATAACCAAAATTACCACCTTCCGTTGTTCTTCAAGCCACCAATCAATAGTCGCGTCACACACAGATCTGCAGAAGAAAGCCTTTATGCAACAACCAACCAGCAGTGGAGCCCCCGCATGCCGCTTCACCGCTCGATGGGCCGCCGTGTAGCCATTGCCTCTAATTGTCGCCCAAAATTGGCCGAGCCGAATTAGCCCATCGGACTAGTTAGGCCGGGCCAAATATGCCCAGTCTTTTTTGGGCTTTCAAATTTAAGGCCTAGTATGGCCTTAAATCAGGGCTAGCTAGGCCGCCCCATTGGGTAGGGCCCAAATTGCCAACTCTAGTTCTCATTGTTATTTTCATTTATGGTCCTAAACATACGCCTAGTCTCGCAAGGAGTTCTAAGAATTGAGCCTCCCAAAATTCTCTTCGAAGTGGTTCCACTTCTCTCTCACATAAGTGATTCTTCTTTAAGAGTAGCCCACACTGTGCATCTCGGCTTAATGACGCACAAGAATCATTAAAAGCCAAATGTTTATCTTTTTATCCATGGGCTTCTTGTTCAGAATGGACAAGGGAAAGTTCCCCACAGTGATCCTAGAGTCTTTTCATATTAGGTTGCCCTATTGAACCTAGATCTTGTGATCTCCAAACTAACTAGGTTGGGTTTCCCTTGTATCAACCCATTTTTCTAGAGGCTTAAGTTATATTCATCTTGATGATTTTGCGCCTAACTCGATTCAACCTTTTGATTAACGGATCGCTTAAATTATCCTTTGACCACACGTAGTCAATAAAGGTAATACCGAGTTGAGAATAGTTGTATAATGATATTGTGTCTACAACGCACGTGTCTAGACGCACCATTATACATATTATTTTTGTGCCATGCCAATCACAGATTGACTATCATAATGTACACAAATTGATGGACCAGGCTTTGGCCATCTTGGAATATCTTCTAAGACATTTTAACCATTCAACTTCTTTTCCACACTTGTCTAAAGTTATAAACTCAGACTCCATTGTGGATCTAGCTATAAATCGCTTAGAAGATTTCCACAATATGGTTGCACATCCTAAAGTGAAGATAAATCCACTTGTAGACTTAAAGTCTTTAATATCAGATATCCAATTTAGCATCGGTGTATCCTTTAATAACAATAAGAAATCTTGTATGGAAAATCAAAAACCACAAATGTATGTTAAATACCTTAGTATTCTCACTATACATTCCAAAGTGGTCATGCCTCGTGTATCAGATCCGCTCAATTTACTTACTGCATAAGCAACGTCTGGTCTTGTACAACTCATTAAGTAAATAAGATTTCATATGACTCTGGAGTATTCTACTTGAGACACAACCTCACCTATTTTCTTCGATAGATGTTGACTTGTGTCTATAGGAGTTCTAGCTAATAACGTGTTATCCATACTAAATTTTTTAGAATCTTGTCCACATAATGGGACTGATCAAGTGTGAGTCCATTTGAAGTTCTAGAGATCTTTATTCCGAGGATCACATCAGCTAAACCCATATCTTTCATGTCAGACCTTGAGTTCAACATATCTTTTGTGGATTTAATTATTTTATCATTATTTCCAACGATAAGCATGTCAACTACATAAAGACACAAAATGACATAGCCATTTTCAGTCTCTTTAACATAGACCCATTTGTACATTCATTTATTTTAAATCTACATTCTTTCATGGCATTATCAATTTTTTCATGCCATTGTTTAGGTGTCTGTTTCAAGCCATATAATGACTTGACCAGTTTACAAACCTTATTTCTTTCCTAGGTGAAAAGAATCCCTTAGGTTGTTCCGTGTAAATCTCCTCTTCCAAATCTCCATTTGGAAAAGCAGTTTTTACATACATTTGATGTACTTCAATATTATGTAAAATGGCAATTGCAAGTACCAATCTAATGGACGTTATTCTCGTAACTGGATACGTATCAAAGTAATCAATGCTCTCTTTTTGTCTCCAACCTTCAATTCAAGTCTAGCCTTATACTTATTAATTGTTTTATCCACCTTTATTTTCTTCTTGAATATCCATTTATAACCTAGTGGTTTACTTCATTCGAGGATGATCCACTAGTTACGTGTATAGTTTTTCAAGGTGGAATCAATTTCTTATGTCATCTTTCCATAATGGTCCTTCAAAAGAGTTTATAGCTTATTTGTAGCATCGAAGTTCACTTTCCAACATGCAGGTTAGAAAATCTGGACCAATAGATTTTTCTATCCTCTCGTTTGCTATGTCTAAGTCCCACCTCTTCTTCTTTATTTCCGTGCTCTTTTTCTATTGAATCATGTACCCATTTATAAAAGCTTGATTCTTCTTTCGATCGGCACGGAAATACATTTTCAATTAACGAGGCTTTTCATGATTCAATATTGTGATCTTGTGTATATCTTCAATCTTAGATTCATGCACAAGAAATCGATAAGCACTATTGTTGTGTGCATATCCAATAAATATGCAATCAACAATTTTGGGACCTACCTTTACCTTCTTCAAGATACCCCCACACTCGTAAGTATTTGTAGGATGAAACTCTTCCATGCCACAATTTCTTACAAGGCACCTTATTTAAAAGATAATTAGCTATCAAAACAACTTCCTCCACATGTTCTCGAGGCAAACTAGAACTTAATAATATAACATTAATCATTTATTTTAGTGTATGATTTTTTTGTTCGCAATGCCATTTTGTTGAGGTGAATAAGGTGTTATTGTTTCGATTTCTAATTTTGTGTTGGGTATAGAGTCAAAAATGGTGATTCATATTCACCCACAATCACTTCTTAGCATCTTAATTTTTTTATTGAGTTGATTCTCAACTACATTTTTATAGAGAATAAATTTCTCTATCGCTTCATCTTCACTTTTAAGAAGATACACATAAAAAATTTTGTGTTATCATCAATAGAAGTGATGAAGTAATTATTTCCACCACGTGTTTTGTTGATTTTAAGTCACATACATCGTTGTGGATTAAATAAAGTGGTTCATTATTTCATTCAATATTTTTTAAATGATGTCCTTGTTAATTTTGCCTTAACACAAGCCTCACACTTGTGCTTGAAATAAATATTGAATGTTGGTATATAATTTAAGTTAATTAACCTCGTGAGTATCATAATTAACATATCTTAGTATACCATGCCACAAATTGGAAGACTCAAGCAAATAAACAAAAATGTTCTTCATTGTATTGCTTTTGGTTTAACCACCATTACAATCGAGCTTAAAAATCCTATCAATTACATATCATTTCCCAACAAATGATCTATTTTTCATTAACGGTACAACATCTCGACTCAAAGAAAACATGAAACCCATGCTTAATTAAAAGCGATCCGGACACTAAGTTATTCGAGACATCTCGCACATACAACACATTGTTGAGAGTCAGCTCCTTTCTAGATGTCGGTTCAAAACCTCTTTCCCTTGACCTTTGATGTTAGAAGTAGCCAAATTCCCCATATACAACTTCTCACCATTCTCAATGACCTCAAAGGTACTAAACATCTCCTTATTGAGCACACATGTTTGGTAGCGCCAATGTCAATCCACCACGATTTGGGGTTTAAACCCATTAGATTCACCTCAGAAGTCACATCAACAAGATTCATATAGGACACCTCCTTAGAAATGTCATCAACCATGTTAGCTTCTGAGTTCTTCTTTGGTTTCTTATAGTCTGAAGCCTTGCGACCTTTGCCGCCAAAATTGAAGTATTTTCCTTTGATTTTTTTCTTGGAAACACCACCTTTTTCCCAATTGTTGAACCATTTACCACTTTTTTTGGATTTCGTTTTTCCTTTAGAGTTTTCACCTAGCTCCACAACATTAGCTTTAGCAACCATAGGATTGAACAACTTTCTTCAGAACCTTCGTTATCTTCCTCAATCCGAAGCCTAACAACAAGTTCTTCAATGTTCATCTCCTCTTGTATGCTTCAAATAGTTCTTGAAATCTTTCTAAGCTCGTGGTAATGTTTTAATTATCGGCCACTTGGAATTAAAGTATCACTCAAAACCATCGCCTCAAAGATGAATTTCATGCAATATCACCTGAAGTTCTTGCACTTGACTTATCACGCTTATTGGCCAACAATAAAAAATTTAGTCCCTCAGTATCCTAGACTTATATTTGTGGTTCCACAATTGTCTAGTAATTCGTTTGGAACTATTCACATTGTATAGCGGATCCGCTAATCCATTCATGACATAATTCCGCAAAGGAAGTCAACATGATTCCAATCATCCACTTCATGAATGGCTTGAGCATATGTTTCATCCTCACTCAACATTGGAGGATTTTGGTCAAGAACCTTGCTAGGTTCAACGTATTCAAGTAAAAACCAGCGTTTTTTTTTTGCCAACGTTTGAAATTCAAGCGCATTTGAATTTCTCCGGTTTCTGATCATGATTCACCGGCACATTAATAGTGGGGTTAGGCACCATCCGAGGCACAACCATGTTAGCCATTGGGTTAGGCACAATTAGATTAGGAGTAGCAGTTGTCTCATTTGTGTCAGTCGGAACTCCAGAGTTCAAATCAACAACTATTTATGAAATATAAATCAATTAGTACTTCGATTAATTGGAACAAATCCAATAAGAACAAATTTATTAAAATTGCCTAGTTTTTTTATGTTTAAGGTCCAAATATCAATTTCATTCCACTCCAAATTAGCATGGTATTTATTTCTTAGTCCAAAAATAATTCCAATCATTTGGTAAAATGTAGGTGGTATTATATATACTAGTTTAAAAGCCTTTGAACTCCCATGTGGGACAAACCATCTTTCAAAGAAGACAAACCCACATGTTTTCTTCTTTTAGATTAACAATACTCCACTTTAAGTTTTAATTTCTTCTTTATCCAAACACCATTTTGGACAAACGAATATTCGATTTTAATGTTCTCACTGAGTAGAACAAGAACCCACTTTTAAATTTATCATTAGGCAATCGAGTTCCCAAGAAAATTGCACCTAAAGATGCAATTTCCTTCACCTTTTCAACAATAAAAAAATAACACACTCAACACATTTGCACTCCTATTATTTGTGCAGATTTTTCATTGCATTTGCAGTTACTATATCTCCAATTTTCTTACTATTGAATGGCTATTGTATGTTAGATTGACAATGCACCACATTTTACCAATTGGTTCGATTATGTTTTTTTGGATTGAGAAATAAATTCCTATGCTAACTTGGAGTGGAAGAAAATCGATATTTGGACTTTAAAATGAAGAGTTGAACACTTTTAATAAATTTGTTCTTATCGGATTTGTTTTGATTAATCAAAGTACTAAACTTTGATTTATATTTCAGAACTGGCTTCTGTTTTGAACTCTGGTGTTCTGATTGGCACAAATGAGACAACTGGTACTCCTTATCCAGTTGTGCCTAACCAAATGGCTAACTCGATTGTGCCTCAGATGGTGGCTAACTCTACTGTTAGTTTGCCAGTGAATTACGTGCTGCGAAACTGGAGAAATTAAGCAACTTGGATTTCAAAAGTTGGCAGCAAAAAATGTTGTTTTACTTGAATATGTTGTAGGTCCCAATGGGTGATAATGTAAAGTCTAGAAGGGGGAAGAAGTTCAATAGACTTTATCAAATTTTCGATTTTAGTCCTTTTAAATCAGAGTTTAGTCACAAGTCAGCTGGGTCCTTGATGGACAACTTAGTTTACCTTCACAGTAGAGATAACTACTCAATAGACTCGATCGAAATGGCGATAAGATAACTCGATTTGATTTAGTTAATTCTTTTAGAAATTCAGTAGACTTGGTTTCACAGCGGAAGACCTTCACCCTTTGATTAAAATATGTTTTCAACACTTGTTTTTAAGTTTGGTTATTATCAGTTGACTTAGGAAATATAACAAACAACAATGAAGATATGCAACAAATTAAAGTGTTGAATGCAAAAGACATAGAGCAATTTTTATAGTGGTTCGAGGATGGGGTAATTCCTCTAATCCACTCTTCTCCAACCCCTGGAGGTAATCCACTAAGTAATGTTGACTTTGTTACAAAATGGTGGCCAGTCCGAGACAACCTTGATCACACAGCTGGCTTCTCCTGGGACTCAGCTTCTTCACAAGACGGATGTCCTACTACTTCAGCTCCTTTAGACTTTTGGACTTGTTCACACAGCCCTGCAACAAGTCCAAAGCTTTGGTTCGAATTGGAACCTCACTACACTTCCTTCAACCTTGGATGTGTAGACCCATTGTCTTTAAACACATAGTTTCTTTTCAATAGTTTGAAGTTGTCTTTCCTTCACTGAGTGTGTTCGATCGAATTCCTTCGAGTTTTAGGCTTGAGGATAGTATGAATGCTTGAGAGAATTTTACTCTCATTTGCAGGTTAGTGTCTATTGCTTTGCTTGCATTTGTAACCTCTCTCAAATGAATTCCTCAGCATTTTATAGTGCCTATTTGAAAAATATATCGATTGAAGAGATATATGTATTTTTCAAACTACACTTTGAGGTTGTTGGCTTGTCTTATCTTGTAGCATAGATCTAGACTCGATCCTCAAATGTAATGCTCATGACCTTTCCTAAATCTCTCGTAGGTTTCAAGAGCATCCCATTGGTTCCTTTCTTGTTGCACTCTTTCAAAGAAAACAACTTTATCGCACTCGACCGACACATTCGTATTTCAGCAAATATTTGACTTTGCTTGACAACAGATCTCTTCAGCTTTCTTGAGTCCTTTTTGCTGCATAACCCCTTAGGCAGTCAACTCCACTTGCCTGGGAGTGACTTAGCTGTCAGTCTGCTGACTGAGATAACTTTTATGCCACTTGACTGATCCTTAACTGCACTACTCAACTGACACACAATAGATTAACTTGCTCCTGCCTCATGTTTTCTAGTTCTTGGCGCTCAGCTGCCTCAGCATTCTTTCTGGCAACTTCTCTATTTTCAAGTTCATTTAGTCCAGCCAAGTATAGACGGTCTTTTATCTGGGGATTTATATATGTAACATTTTTAGGCCTTTGTGGTGGAGTGCCTCTGCTTGTTCCACCACTTCTTCCCCTACCTCTTCCAGAGACTGCTCCTCCCCTTGGAGTGTACTGCACAGGCTAAGCCTTTGAAGTCTAATGACTGCTAACTTGATTCTACTACTTCTCGGCTGCTTGATAAATCTCTAAGCCTTTTTCCCAGTACAAATCCCATGCTATTTCAGAGTCAATCCTTCAAAAAATCATTCTTCCTCAAGAGTTTGGAACTCCTCAAGCAATCTTGGCTCTGACCCTGCATCACGAGCGGGTTCCTGTGGGAGCTTTACAACTGGAGAGTCATGAAGTAACCCTGCTGGGGGACCTTGATACGTGGTTTTTAAATCTTCAATATGACTATGCTGCCTTTGGTTGACTTCTGCAAGTTCATCTTCCATTGCAACTTTAGTCTTCTGAAATGCTATGTCAGCTTTGTCATCAGCTGACATCTCTTTTGGCAGTTGGGAATAGAGTGAGATGGTTGATGAGCCAAGATGGGACTTGTCTAAGAAATCTTCAGGGGAGCTTTCTTGAGGGATTCTCCCCCCTTAGTTCCACTACCTTCCCCCTTCCTATCTTCCCCTTTTTTTGGCATCATCACAAATAAGAGAGGTTTGAGGAGTGTTGGATAGAATTTGATCCGCTTGTCGTGTGTTGTTGAGTGGGCTGCTCTATGTTCCGTTCTAAGAGCCTTCATTTCTACACTCATAATCTTCATCTCTGCATTCATTATCATCATCTACGAACGCAAATTGCTTTCAGTCTTTTGAAGGTCTTGCTTGTATTGAGCCTTCAGCAAATCCGTGTCTGTTTTGTGCATTTTTTCCATTCAGAACATATGGTCTCACTGTCTTTGCTGAAACTTAGAATTGTCAGCACTCCAGATCACCAATTTGGCGAAGAGTGATTTGAAATAGCTGACTTCTTCTCTTTTCAGTGCCTTAGTCTGCATAGTCCATTCACGAATACGAGTACTGCTCCTCGGATATCTCCAGAAATCATAGTATCATGGTTGTCCAAACATTGGTTGAGGGCAACAAAGCCTTTTTCCATATTTTCATTTTAGAACACATAGCCTGGAAGGCTTTTCTGAAGTCTGCTGCCTCAACTGATTGGTCTCCTACCAATACATCGTTGAAATAAAATCGAATGGTCAACCCTTAAATCATCCGAGCTACAAATTCTTCGGTCTATGTTGATGAATAATGTGCTCTTTCTTCGCCAGCTTTCTCAAGAGAAACCTCCTCCACAACCAGAAAATAATCCACAAAACGTCACTAGGGGACTTTAGGAACATCTCCCACTTCTCCTTCGGGGGAGCCTTTCCTTTGTTCCCCTGACTTGTTTTAGCTCTTTATGCCTCGATTGTGTCGGCAACGTCATCGGGTGGGGCGATTGCGGTTGTGTTAGCTCGCAGAGTCGACTAAGTCTCAATCGTTTTACAATGACTTTGTTGCGTCAGCCAGATTTCTTCCTGTTGAGTAGTCAAGCCTCGATTACCTTAAAGATCATCACAGCCGTGATGGCACCATTGGGGTGGGCCATCAACCAATGTAAACTTTGACAAGGAGACTTCCTCGCGTGCCTTCTTCATCTCGGCCGCTAGTTCCTCGATAGTTCGTCCATCTACAACTTCCCCTTTGGAGGTGGACTCAACTTCGTCCCCTGTTAAGAAATTCCACTAACACATTTTCTTGAGTCATGCAACAGACTAATCGCTTCTCTTTCGGGAGACTCGGAAGGAGGAATCTGGCAATTTTCCTTTCTCAACAACACCACCACCGAAAAAAGTCTCAACCTCCTTTGGGCCTTTAAAGAACCTTAATAGCAGTCTTCTTAACATTTGTAAGACCTTCATCAATCCCTTTTGCAGACTGAGTTGCATTGGGGTCTTCTACAACCTTCCCTTCTGCAGATAGAGCTGCATTGGGGTCTTGGACTTTGGCATCCTTCGAGGTCTCAACCTCTTAGATTGCACTTTCAAGACCGAGACTTAACGACTATGTTCTCGTTGTCCATCCTTTGCCTCATCTCCTCTAGAAATATCCGCTTGCAAAGGTTGGAATTTTAGTTGAGACAGTCTTAACCATCTGAGCATCAATACCACTATGTTGTTCCGTTTTTAGTCTTACCTTCACCTCCTATCTTCTATTTAGTGAGGTCTCCTCTAGCCTCCTCCAACCGGCTGTGGTGTGTGCGGTTTCCCCTTAGCTAATTGTTTGAATCACGATCAGCAGGGTCACTTGACACATGAGACTCGATTGTTGTTCCTTTTGAGTTTTCAGCCGATTGGCCAGTTGTCTCAACAACTTTCGCAAGGGTTGGCTCAGCCAAGTTGCCCCCTACATCTTCATCCTTAGCTTCATTGCTAGTTTCCCGGGTTGTCCATCGGAGTGCGCTGGTAAGGTGGAAGCATCAATGTTCCTCACCATCTCAAGAATATCAGGGGTAGGAGAGATTTGAATGGACGATGACTCTCCAGGGCCCCTGAGCATAGACTTCTCATGTATCTCCTTGGACTCTTTCAGTGCTTGCTGCAGCTCAGCTTTCTTGATTGGGTCAGTTGCATCCACCACTTCCATGTCACTGTCGCTCGCACTTTGCAAGGCACTTTCAAGAACATTAGTGAAAGGACAAGAGTGAGGTTTTAGGATTCTCAACCGCCTTGGCCTTCTCAATCGCTTAACCTTTACCTCATCCTTCTTCTCATAAAGGATGATCGTGCAAAAATCTTCATCTAGAGTAGAGTGAATAACAATGTTTTCCAAAAACTCTAGGAGGTATTCCTCCTCCTCTATGAACTCATGATTTTCAAACTGATATCGGGCCGCACTCGCCTTCCAGGCCTTCCATATGTGCAACCTTTCTTGAATGTTTGGATAAGCGGGGATAGAATTTGAAGATCATCATCGCCCTCCCGCATGTGCTCGCGCCAGCTTTTTTCTTTCGGCAACATCATTGTCTATCTCGAGGGGATGTCACACTAACTCTTCCTTCCCCGTGTCGCTTGTGTATTATGCGGTTTAGAAGTCTCAGTTGTTGGCCTAACATCTATCTCTTGATGTGGCTGAGCATCTGCCAAATTTTCTTGCTCAGTGTCCTCCACACCATCTCCTTCTTTTGATATCTCTTGCTGCTCATCCACACCTTTTCCTTCTCGCCAGCTTCCTCGACTGTTTGGCTTAGCAGCTTTTCGACTTCTTCACCATCTCCTCCTGGTTTTTCTTTCTAGAGGAACATCAACCTCCACGTTCTCGGCTCTACAAAGAGGAAAGTTGTCTTTCCAGCTTTTTGCTTTTTACGAGTTGGCTTGCGGGGCACAATCGTTCTCTTCCTCGGACTGACCACTGGGAGAGAGGAGCTGGAGCAGGGGCTATCTTAGGTGTGGGGGCCTTGGTAAAACAGCCGTGTCCTCGGGGACATTCTCACCCGATTCCTCCTCAGAGGCTGCACCTCTTTGCATGGGCTTGCCTCGGGCACCGGGAGATGTTTGTCTTAAACATCTTTTTGTTCGCATGAAAGGTTTTCCCATTGCGGAGTCTTCTCCATCAAATGACCTAAGAACATGCCATATCCAAGAGAGCTTCCAAAGCTTTCCATGTTCACCCACCTTCATATTGAACATTCTCGGCATAGTTTGCTAAAAACAAACTCGTTGACTTCCTTATCCTCCAAGATGGTTGCCATTACAATTAGCTTAGTCTGAGAGAGCTGATTGAATGAGACGAACATCATGTAAACACACTTTGCTACCACATCCATCAGCTTCTGGTAGTCTTCCTTAATCAGTTTCTTCACAGCTGAGTAATTTGGCTTTGTAGTAGCCTCCGTCTTGGCTATTTCTTTCCACATAGTAGCCAAATCAACATCTTTACCAGTCAGCTCTTTCAGTCCACTGGTTCGAAGAAAACAATGTTTAGCAAGGTCAGCAACAGTTAACTTAAATGTCTCGTGGTTGATGGATGAGCGAATCTCAACATCGTGAACTTCAACATTCACGTAGTACAAGGCAACTTCCTCAAGGTAGGTGTGAGAAAACTCCATAGAAAGAAACTTCTTGAGTCCTACCTTCTCAAGTTTCTTAGCAATCTTCTTAGCCTTTGTCTTTAGAAATTTCTGAATTTTGTTTAAGTTGTCATGTCAAGATATTCTCACGCTTCTTGCCTTTGCCTTTATATCCATGTCCAAAGATGTTTGTGATTGTGAGTGTGAGTGGGTGCAACATATGGTGCTTGGGTTTTTGGAATCCCCATTACTTGAGGATCTTTTCTCCAAAACCACTCTTGGAGTTTGAGCATGCACAAAGGAATTGAATTCTATGCCTGCTTTATCTCCACTTTCCTTTTGTATCATTATCAATTCATCCAATGATTTAGATGCCTTGCTAAATGATGCAATCATATTATTCAAATCTTTTTCCCTCTTTTTCTGCTTTTTGACTAAGTCTTCTTTGATTTAGCTATCTCATTTTTAGCTCATTGTTCTCATCAACTATGTGACTTAGAGTACTACTCAACTTCTTAGTGTTTGTGAGTTTTGGCTTTTGAGTTGGTTGTTTTTCTCATTTAAAAGTGTGTGTGAGGATTTTATGTGCTCAAAATCTTTCATCATTTTGCCAATAGAATCATAAAGATATGTGGGCGATGAAGTGTTTGTGTCACTATCACTATCATCAGAATTATAATGACATGAGTCAGAATGTACCTCATCTTCCTCGTTCTTTCGCATCTTGTTCTTTGGCCATGAGGCATAACAATGCCTCTTCTTCAGTATCTGAGGAGTACCCCCTCACTGTTGTCCAACTCAGATGGTTTTTTGCACTTGGCTATGTTAGTTTCAACAACCAACATCACTTTCTTATTTTCTGTATCCTTTCTCTTAAGACTTTTCTTTCCTCCTCATTCCTATACTTGTTGATCTGGTGGGTAGGGACACTTAACAAAGAAAGTGTCATGGTTTCTTATTGTCACTCCGTCGACTCTTTGATTATCAACTCTCTCGATATTCAGCTCTCTCGAGGGTCGCCTCTCCTTCGTGGTCTATCCTCCTTGGTCTTGGAAGGTGATGAGTGTCTCCTAGAGGTTTCACCCTTGTTTCTTTTATAGTTCTTATTAAAGAACTTGTTGAATCATTTCACCATTAGGGCAATCTCTCTTGGTCAATGGTTTTCTTGGAGTCAACTCTTTTGGATTCTCCACCATGATCGCAGAATCGCCTCTCTTCTTGCTCTTTCCTTTGGAGCTCAAATTCATAAGCCTTCAAATCTGAGAATAGCTCATGGTTGGATGTTCTTATCAAATCCATGTCGTGTCTCAAGGCCATCACATTTATTTCCCATTCACCAGAGCAACCTCAAAGATCTTCATACACATTTCTTTCTCGAGTTATTCTTTGCCAAGAGCCGAGAGCTCATTTGAAATCTCCGTGAATTTGGCATCCAACATCCGAGTTTCACCGCAAGCATTTTAAAGTTTTCAAATTTATGTACAACAACAAGTTAATTTATTTTGTTTAATTTGATCGGATCCTTCACAAATTAAAGTCAGCTTTTTCCCAAATTTCTTTAGTCCGTTTCGCAAGATTTCACTTTGTTGAACATGGCTTTATCGAGGGTTTTATAAAATGTCCCGCAACATTATCCAAGTTGTATCTCTTTGATTCTCATTTGTCCACTCGTGATCGGTGCTTCTCGACCATGGGTGGTCTTGGTGCAAAGCAGTACAACGTGCGGCAGACGGGAGGCAGAGCTGCAGCCTTTCCTTCACCTCACGGTGCAACAGAGTAGAGCCCTAACAATCTGTGTTCACTTTCATTATTTGTAGTATCCCATCCTCAATGACAAACCACATTTCATCATGTAAGGCTAAAAGATGTACCGCATGCATATCTTCCAATCATCAAATTCCTCGACAAGAAACATAGGAATGCGAGTTAGATTTGCTTCCATGATAATAACTTATTTTTGAAAGAAAATCTTATAACAACAAGTGTTGTATCTTTTGAAAAAGATTTAGAGCTAGTTCCGTAACAGTATGGAAGGCTCAATGAACCAACTGCTCTGACACCATTTGTAGGTCCCAAGGGGTGATAATGTAAAGTTTAGAAGGGGGGCTGAATAGACTTTACCAAATTTTCGATTTTAGTCCTTTTAAATCAGAGCTTAGTCACAAGTCAGCTGGGTCCTTGATGGACAGCTTAATTTACCTTCACAGTAGAGTTAGCCACTCAACAGACTCGACTGAGTTGTCGATAAGATAACTCAACTGATTCGGTTAACTCTTTTAGAAATTCAGTAGACTTGGTTTTACAGCGGAAGACTTTCTCTCTTTGTTTAAAATATATTTTCAACACTTGTTTTTAAGCTTGGTTATTATCAGTTGACTTAGCAAATATAACAAACAACAATTAAGATATGCAAGAAATTAAAGTCTTGAATGTAAAAGACACAGAAGTAATTTTATAGTGGTTCGAGGATGGGGATGGGGTAATTCCTCTAATCCACTATTCTCTAACCCCTCGGAGGTAATCCACTAAGTAAAGGTGACTTTGTTACAAAATGGTGCCACCAAGATAGCCTTGATCACACACTACCGGGCTTCTCCTAGACTCGGCCTTCTTCACAAGACGGTTGTCCCCGCTACTTCAACTCCTTCATACTTTTTGATTTGTTCACACAACCCTCCAATAAATCTAAATCTTTGGTTCGAATTGGAACCTCACTACACTTCCTTCAACTTGGATGTAGACCCCTTGTCTTTAAACAAAGATTTCCTCTTCAACAGTTTGAAGTTGTCTTTCCTTCACCGAGTGTGTTGGATCAATTTCCTTCGAGTTTTAGGCTTGAGGATAGTGTGAATGCTTGAGAGAATTTTGCTCTGGTTTGCAGGTTAGTGTCTATTGCTTTACTTGTATTTGTAACCTCTCTCAAATGAATTCTTTAGCCTTTTATAGTGCCTGCTTGAAAAATATATCCGTTGAAGAGATAGATGTATTTTTAAACTACACTTTGAGGTTGTTGGCTTGTCTTGTCAAAAGATAGATGTAGATTGATCCTCAAATTTACTGCGCTGCAGCTTTTTCTGAAACTCTGCAGGTTTCTAGGAACATCCCATTGGTTCCTTGCTTTTTGCAATCTTTCAGCAAAACAACTTTATTGTACTCAGTCTGACACATTCCTACTTTCAAGAAACATTTGACTTTACTTGACAATGAATCTCTTGACTTTCTTGAGTCCTTTTTGCCTGCATAACCCTTAGGCAATCAACTCCACTTGCTTGGGTGTGACTTAGTCAGTTCCGACCGAGACAACATTAGCCGCCACTTGATCGATCCTTCTGCCGCACTACTCACCGACACACAATGTGTAGTCTTCACTTCGATCTTGATCAACTTCTACAATCTTCAACTCGCTTCTTCACTCGGATAATAGAACCATATCTATTACACACTTGACTTTACAAATGACAAAATTCTTGGTGCCAACTTCTCAATCTAAATTTTACATGATATCATCAAAATCTATTACATAGATTTCCCAACATACGTTGAACCTAGCAAGGTTGTTGTCAAGACCCTCCCAAGTTGAGTGAGGATATAATGGATGCTCAAGTCGTTCATGTGGTGGATGCTTGGAATTATACCGACTTCCTTGGCAATAATTATGTCATGAATGGATTAGAAGATTCACTATATAATGTGTATAGTTATAAATGATCGCTAAAGAATTGTGGGAGTCTCTTGACCACAAATATAAGTCTAAGGATGCGAGGGCTAAAATTTTTATTGTTGCTCGATTCCTAGACTTTAAAATTGTTGATTCCAAAACTCGTGATAAGTCAAGTGCAAGAATTTGAGTGATCTTGCATGAAATATATCGAGGAGGTTATTTTGAGTGAAAGTTTCAGTGCCATAATAATTGAAAATTTTGCCGCGAACTTTGAAAGATTTTAAGAACTACACAAGCATAACATAAATGAGATGAACCCGAAGAACTTGTTGTCGGACCTGGATTGAGGAAGATAACAAATGTTGAAAAGTAAGATGTTCGATCATGTGGTTGTTAAAGCTAATGTTGTGCACCATGCCAAAAGATCTAAAGGAGAAAAGAAATCTAGTAAATGGTTCAACAATTGGGGACCAAAATGTGGCGTTTCCGAGAATAAATTTGAAGGAAAATGCTTCAATTGTGGCGGCAAGGTCACAAGGCTTCAGATCAAAGAAAACCAAGAAGAACCGGGAGGCTAACATGGTTGATGACATTTCTAAGGAGGTGTCCGATATGAATCTTGTTCTTGTGATTTTGAGTGAATGCAGTGGGTCAAATCAATGGTGGATTGACACCGGGCGCAACCATACATGTGTGCTCCAATAAGGAGATATTTAGTTCCTTTTAGGCTGTTGAGAATGGTGAGAAGCTGTATAAGGGGAATTTTGCTACTTCTGACATCAAAGATCAAGGGAAAATGGTTATAAAAATGACATCCGGAAAGGAACTGACTCTCAACAATGTGTGTATGTGCCAGATGTCCAGAAGAACTTGGTGTCCAAATCGCTTTTAATTAAGCATGGGTTTTGTGTTGTCTTTTAGTTAAATGTTATAACTTTAATGAAAAATGGATCATTTATTGGGAAAAGGGTATGTTACTGAAGGGCTTTTTACGCTCAGTGTAATAGTGGTTAAATCAAAAGGCAATAAATGAAGAACGCTTCTATTTATTTGCTTGAGTCTTCCAATTTGTGGAATGGTAGACTATGACATGTTAATTATGATAATCTACATAGATTAATTAACTCGAATCATATACCAACATTTTATATTGATTCAAAGCACAAGTGTGAAACTTGTATTGAGGCAAAGTTAATAAAGACATCATTTAAAAACGTTGAAACAATTAATGAACCACTTGATTTGATTCAAACTGATGTATGTGTTTAAAATCAACTCAAACACGTGGTGGGTATAAGTACTTCATTACTTTTACTGATGATAACACAAAGTTTTGATACTCTATAAAACTGAAGTTGAGAATTGGTACGTGTAAAATATACGTGCATTTAGGGGCTTATTTTGGTACATATTTGATACATTTGCATATATATTTAGTGTGTTTCAGTTGGTGTCCTTTGTTGGGCATGATACTGTGTACTTTTGTGATTTTTACAGGAAATAGAGTTTTATTTGCAAAGATATCAGTAGGATGGCCTGGACAAGAATGTTGAATGCGAAGAGATGATCAAATATGCGAAGAAAACGACGAGGAACAGAAAACATGGTCCACCCGTGTATTCTTACACGGTCGTGTATTTTTCACCCTTGTGATTTAACACGTTCGTGCGACTTGTTCAAGCGAAGAATTTCAGAGAAATACACGACCCAACCGTGTAATAGTACACAGTCGTGTACTTTGCTCTGGACCAAAATAGAAGCTGAAACAACTTACACAGTCGTGCATTTTGTCCATTAGTTGATTTTGTTTCCTAATTTCGTCAATACTCTACCGGGGATCTCGCAAAGCATCTATATAAAGAAGACCAAAGCCCTACATGCAAAACACGAAATTTGAGAGATAAAATACACATGAATGAGAGAAAACACACTTCAACGAAGAACAAAGCAAGACCGTTCGCATTCTACGAAGGCACAAAGAGTTCAAAACTTTGAAGAAGAATCCATCCGACAAGAAGGGTTCTATCATCATAGTTTAAATCTTTTTGTTACGTACCTAATTTGATGTCAACTCTTTGATTTCAAGTTTGTCTGTGAATTTATTTTCAAATATGTTAGGTGAACTTTAATCCTAGGGCATGATCAAAACTGTTGATTCATGTTAATTCCAATTTGATTGTTTTTCTTAATTGGTTTCTTGTGTTCTATTTTTTTGAATTCTAGTGTTTTATTTCTTGTAGATTATCGACCAATAATTTGGATGTCTTATTTGTTAGTTCATAATCCGGAGATGAGTTCTAACTTACGGAAAATGAGTTCATAACATAAACAATATAAAGTCGTGAGGCTTATAATGTTTGTGGAGGTTTATTGCAATTCTAAGATCTTTTGGGAGTTAATCTTAATTGTTGAGTATGGATACTAGCAGTTTATTAATCAACGGTTTGTTTGCTTCGGGGAGAGGGAATAAACTACTTTAGGAATTGAACCCATAGATCGCAAATTGGTTTTGATGAAACATTAATTGGTATTAACATTGATGAAGCATGTTGAGATTATGTTCCTAGGTTGCTTTTCGTATTTGTTTGAAATTTTGTGAAGTTCGGGTTTATTTATTCATTATATATTTTTAGTTGATAATTTAGGATAAGTTTAGATAACAATTTATGATTTCCAATCGCTTCAATAAAATCGGCACGACATTTCGTACTTTTTGTGTGATGTGAACCGCCGCAACGATGTGCATATGACCCAAACAATAATATGTTGCTAACCCAAGATCTTCACTAGTTCGATTAAAGATGGTGGAAACTCGACCTCGCTGCTTAGAAAAGCAAGAACCCTGTATGCGTAGGCCACAAACAAATGCGGAAGTTTGTTTGATAAGTCGTAATTCGCAACAAGATGAACAATCTTGAAGCTCTTGAAAACCTAAAGGTTTGAAGCAAAAATCTCAATCCAATATTCAATATCAAAGTCGTGTTATGAAAAATAAACAAATGTTTGCCATATATAGGTGACTCAAACAAACCCTAAACAAACTAGAAAGGAAAAAAGTCTAAACCTAAAGAGAAGCTCAATTGCGGTCAAGATTCACGTATGGGCGAAAATACGCATACAGGATCTTCGAATCACTCATTGGTGTCTTCATAATAGTTTTATCCCTTTCTCTTAGCTTTCTATAGAAACTTGAATAAACCCAATACCAATTTTGTAAAGAAAGTGATGGCCCAAATACTAAACTCGCTAAAGGATCTTTGAAAACTATTGACGTGTTTGGACGTTTTTGAAAGCAATCCCTTGTTCTTCGATCGCACATGCTTCTTTCCAACACATGATTAACTACCATGGCTCTGACTCAATATAATTGGCCCTTAACATGAAGTTGGTCACTCAAACGACTCCAAACAACAAAAATAAACAACTAATATATGATAAATAAATACAAGAACTCAAGAACTCAATTACATAGTCTTCAAGAACTCAAGATAACTTGCATTTAGTGTTGCCGGGTCCCTCATAATCGGATTCACATCATTCCCCACCTTTCTGAAAAGGATTCGTCCTCGAATCCAAATATTAGACCCCAAAGGTTGAACGATTATATCAATCCACCCGGATCAAAACCAACCGACAAGTGCAATCATTTGTTTCTCCACAATCCTCGTAGTGATAATAAAAATGAAAGTAGGCAAAACACGATAATTATGTTAGAACTTAAAACTCGTTCCTAGATCCCTTCTCTTTTGCCATAAATATAGATTTTCCAAAATTATTAATCACCTTTTTCTCGGGTCATCACTGAATCTCACATCTATCCTTGGTTGGACTCTCAATTTTTTTCACTCAATCTCTTTTTGCCTTCGACTTCATAATTTTTTTTGTCGCTCACCTAGCCGAATTTTCTATCTCATCTCGCCCCACCAACTTCAATTTCTAATGAATCGCCTTGATTCAACTGTTGGATCGATACCAACATATCATCAAAATCCAATGATAAGAGATCCCCTTTCACCGCTTGATTACTTCCAGAACATCCTCCAACTCCGAGGCTTTACAATATTTATCTCTGGCTTGATAATTTCTAATCTCAATTCGACAACTTCTAGAGCTTTCTCCAACTCCTCGGCTTAACCTCCAATCCCGGTTCGGCCATCTCCACCTTTGATGTGTTCTCTATATTTTAAAAATTGACAAAAAACACAGATCATTAGCAACAGATTCCTTGTGAAACCCCTCCTCTTATTCTCGAGCCCAAAACTTTGATTTCTCCGTAATCAAAATCTTCATCATTATCCGTGGAAACAAATGGATCTCTTCTCTAGGCCTCCGTGCCCTAGGCCTCTCATGCATAGAAATCAAAATCTTGCCCATCGTCATCACAAATTTTCCCCATGCGACTCGTTGAACAAATCAAATGGTTGCATATTTTCTTCCATGATTTTTTTTTAATTTCGATTTTTTTGTAACCTTTGAAGAACTAGGGTTTACGGATAACAAAGAAAATATAGAAAATAAAAAGAAAACAAGGATAGATTTAACTCTTGCTAGATGGCTCGATTACCAATCGATGTAAACCGTCACAATGATATGCATACGGACCCCAAATAATAATATGTTGTTAACCAAGATCTTCACTAGTTCGGTTAAAGATGGTGGAAACCTCGACCCGTTGCTTAGAAAAGCAAAAACCTTGGTATACGTAGACGCCACAAACAAATGTGGAAGTTTGTTGGATAAGTCAGAATTCGCAACAAGATGAACAATCTTGAAGCTCTTCGAAAAATCCAAAGGGTTGGAGAGAAAAATCTCAATTTAATATTCACTATCGAAGTTATGTCCTTAAAAATAAACAAAGTGGTTTGCCTTATATAGGCGACTCAAAACAAATCCTAAACAAACTAGAAAGGAAAAGAAGTCCAAACCCAAAAAGGAAACTCAATAGCAACACAAGATTCACCTGTGGGTGAAACTACGCATACGGGAACTTCGAATTTGCTCACGGTGTCTTCCTAATAGTTTTAGCCCTTTCTCTTAGCTTCCATAGAAACTTTGAATCACTTCAATCCCAATTTTGTAGAGAACGCTATGGCCCAAATACTAAACCTGTCGGTCTAAAATCGTTGATGCACTACAAGAAAACAAGAAAATTTAACGGAAAATCTGTTGGAATTTGGTTTATTACCATTGGAATTTCCGATTCCAACGAAATTCCAACATAAAATGCACCGGTGGTAAAATGGCCGTTGGAATGGTGAAATTCCAATGGAAAAATATTCCAACGGAATTTCGAACGTTATTTATCTATTGGAATATATAACCGTTGGAAGGAACTCCAATATTTTTTTCAACAGTAATTCCATCAGAGTTCTACCATTGGAATATATTTAATCGTTGGAAAAAACCCTAACAGTTATTCCAATGCACTATACTATCGAATTTAGTCCAATGGTTGGAATATTCAATCAATTTATCTCATTATCTAATCTTTTTAACTTCCCAAAGAGGGTCACCCATCAACAATTTGTCCCAAGTCAAGCACATTTAACCATGTAGTTTTAAAATGATTGACTCGGAAAGAGAAGATATATTTTTTTGATATGGATTATACTATCAAATCATTTAACCCCTATTGAAATTTTCCAACAACATGTTGTACCATTGAATTTTCCATTGGAATTTTAAAAACTCTAATGGAAATTCCAATGATTAATTCCAACATTTGGTTTACCGTTGGAATTTTTGTTGGAATTTTCCAATGGTATGTTTTAGCAATGGAATTTAAAATTAGAATTTTTAAAATTTTAATTGTATTTCCAATGGTTTATTATTATTGTTGGAATCATTTTTGGAATCTTCCGATAGTTAGTTGTGGTGTTGATTTCATTTGGAATTTTAAATTCCAACATGAATTCCAACATTTCATACCAACGGTTTTGTTTTTGTTGGAATTTTCATTGAATTTTCCAACGGTATAACATAGCATTGGAATTTTCGTTGAATTATAAAAGTTCCAACAGTTTCTATTTCGTTGGAATTATTTTGTTGGAATTTGATTATTTTCTTGTAGTGATGCGTCTGGACGTTTTTAAAAGCAATTCCTTGTTGTTCGATCGTTTATGCTTATTTTCGACACATGATTAACTACCATGACTCTTTACTCAATATAATTGGCCCTTAACGTGAATTTGGCCACTCAAACGACTCCAAACAACGAATATAAACACCTAATCTATGATAAACAAATATAAGAACTCTAACTTCGATTACATAGTCTTCACGAACTCGAGGTAAATTGCATTTGGTGTTGCCTGGATCCATCGTAACTAGATTCACATCATTCTCCTCCCTTGAAAATGATTCGCCCTCGAATCCAAATGTTGGACCCCAAAGGTTGAACGATTATATCAATCCACCGGGATCAAAAAACCAAAGGACAAGTGCAATCATCTATTTCTCCACAATCTGTGTGATAAAAAATGAAAGTAGGCAAAACACAGATAATTATGTTAGAACTTAAAAACTCATTCCTAGTTCCTTCTCTTTTTGCCATAAATATAGATTTTCCCTTGAATTTTACCTCAATGGCCATTAACCTCATGTTTTTGGGCCACTCAAAATTATTCATCACCTTTTTCTCGGCCATCACTCGAATCTCACATCTATCCTTGGTCGGACTCTTAATTTTTTTCACTAATCTCTTTTTGCCCGGTTTCACAATTTTTTTTTGTCGCTAATCGGCCTAATTTTTGTATCTCATCTGCCCCACCAACTTCAATTTCTAATGAATCATCGGATTTAATTGTTGGATAGATACCCAACATATCATCAAAATCCAATAATAACAGATCCCCTTTCACCGGCTTGATTACTTGAGAACATCCTCCAACTCCCGACTTTACAATATCTATCTATTTGGCTTGATAATTTCTAATCTCAATTCAACAACTTTTGGAGCTTTCTCCAACTCCGCTTAACTCAAATCCGGTTCGGCCATTCCACCTTTGATGTGTTCTCCGTATTTTAAAAATTAACAAAAAACGCGGATCATTAGCAATGATTCCCAAACGTTGGTACTAATATGTGGAGTTTGGCTTGTGAAACCCCCTCCTCTTATTCTCGAGCCCAAAATTTTGATTTCTCCCGTAATCGAAATCTTCATCATTATTCTTGCAAACAAATGGATCTCTTCTCTAGCCTCATTGCCTAGGCCCTTCATGCATAGAAATTCAAAATCTTGCCCATCGTCTTCACAAATTTGTCCACTTGCGACTCGTTGAACAAATGAAATGGTTGCATATTTTCTTCCATGATTTTTTTAATTTTGAATTTTTTTTTGTAACCCTTGAAAAACTAGGTTTTATGGATGACAAAGAAAATCTGGAAAAAAAAACAAGGATAGATTTAGCCTTGCTAGATGGCTCGATTACCAATCGATGTGAACTGCCGCAACGACGTGCATACGATTGAACAACAATATGTAGTTAACCCAATATCTTCACTAGTTCGATTTAAAGATGGTGGAAAACTCGACCGTTGCTTAGAAAAGCAAGAACATCGGTATGCGTAGATGCCACAAACAAATACTTAAGTTTATTTGATAAGTTGGAATTCGCAACAAGATGAACAATCTTGAAGCTCTTTGAAAAACCCAAATGTTTGAAGAGAAAATCTCAATTCAATATTCAATATCAAAGTCATGTCATGAAAAATAAACAAAGGTTTGCCTTTATATAAGCGACTCAAAAACAAACCCTAAACAAACTAGAAAGGAAAGAAGTCTAAACCTAAAGAGGAAACTCAATCGCGATCCAAGATTCACGTGTGGGTGCAAATACGCATCTGAGGATCTTCAAATTTTATCACGGGTCTTCATAATAGTTTTATCCCTTTCTCTTAGCTTTCCATAGCAACTTGAATCAGCCCAATACCAATTTTGTAGGAATATTATGGCTCAAATACTAAACCGCGATCTTTGAAAACTATTAACAGCGTCTGGATGTTTTTGAAAGCAATCTCTTGTTGTTCGATTGTCCATGCTTATTTCCGACACATGATTAACTACCATAACTCACTAGACTCAACATGGTGGCCCTTAAAGTGAATTTGGCCACTCAAACGACTCCAAACAACAAAAATAAACACCTAATCTATGATAAACAAATCTGAGAACTCAAGAATTCAAGATAACTTGCATTTGGGTATTTGCCGGATCCTCGTAACTAGATTCATATCAATGTGTTCTTATTTAATCTGAGGAATACAACTTTGCTCATTGCTATCTGCTAGCTACATTGTACACTTGCGGTATAGTGAAAAGATCTTCACAATCAAGAATAATCTCAACAAGAAAATTAAGATGCTAAGAAGTAATCGTGGAGGTGAATATGAATCACCATTTTTAAAATTCTATGCTTGAAGACGCAATTAGACACGGAAATAACAACACCATATTCACCTCAACAAAATGGCATTGCGAATGAAAAAATTATACACTAAAAGAAATGATGAATGTTATGTTATTAAGTTATGGTTCGCTTTATAACATGTGGGGGAAAGCTATTTTGCGCCTATAATTACCTTTTAAATAAGGTACGCCTTAAGAAATTAGACAAAAGCCCTTATGAGCTTTGGCATGGAAGTTTTACATCCTAAAAATACTTACGAGTGTGGAGGCGTCTTACTTGGTCGTTATACCCTACACCAAAAAGGTGAAGGTAGGTTCTAAAACTGTTGATTGTATATTTATTGGATATGCACATAACAGTGATGGTGTTTATCGTTTCTTGTCGTTAATCGAAAATTGAAGATATACACAAGAACACGATAATTGAATAAAGAAATGTCTCATTCGATTTGAAAATGTGTTTTTGTGCCAATCGAAAGAATAAAGCTCTTCTATATGAATAAGTAATTCAATAGAACAAGAGCAACGATGATAAAGAAAATGAGGTAGAACTTAGACATAGTAAACGGCTAGGATAGAAAAATCTTTTGGTCCAGTTACATTTTCTAACCAACATGTGGGAAAGTGAACCTCAAAGCTACAAAGAAGTTTTAATTTCTTCTCAAGGACTATTATGGTAAAAGGCCATAAAGTAAAAATTGATTCTATCTTGCAAAAACCACATGGGAACTAGTTTATCTTTGTGAAGGAAACAAACCATTTCGGTTATAAATGGATTTTCAAGAAGAAGATGAGTGTGGATGGAACAATTTATAAGACAATGCTAGACCAGACAGCAATTAAAGGTTACTGAGACAAAACAGGTCTTGATTACTTTAATATGTATCTCCGATTATGAGAATAACCTCCATAAGATTGGTATTTATTTGCGCTTTGAGAATCTTGAAGTACATCAAATGGACGTAAAATTTCTTTTTTAAATTGAGATTTAGAAGAGGAGATTTACATGTAATAACTTTGAGGGGATTCTTCCGCACCGGCAAGACAACAAGGTTTATAAACTAGTTAAGTCATTATATTACTTCAAAACAAGCGATAAAACAATGACATGAAAAAATTGATATTGTCATGAAAGAATGTGGGTTCAAAATAAATGAATGTGATAAATGTATCATATTAAAGAGTCGAAATGGCTATGTCATTTTTGTGTACATATGTAGATGACATGCTTATCATTGGAAGAAATGATAAAATAATCAGATCACAAAAGATATATAGAACCGGGAGATTTAATATGAAAGATATGGATTTAGCTAACATGATCTTGAATAAAGATCTACACAGAGCTTTAAATGGTGGCACTTGATCGGTCACATTATGTGGACAAGATTCTAGAAAAAAAAAAGTAAGGAAACACGTTATTATCTAGAACTTTATACACACGAGTCAACATCTATCAAAGAATGTAAGGTTGTGTCCCCAAGTGAATACTCACGGGTCGAAGGGAAGTGCAATGTCTTAAAGTGAAGTTGTACAAAATCGTATACCAAGTAAATTGAGCGGATACCAAGTAATCAGCGCAGACCTTTGAAAATGTATTTTGAGAATCTAAGGTATTTAAGATACACTCGTGATTTGAATCGCACTATACAAGATATCCGTTGTTATTGAAGATACAACGATGTAATCGATATCTAATATTAAAGAATCTAAGTCTACAAGTGGATTTGTCTTCACTTTAGGAAATGAGATCATATCATGGAAATCTTCTAAGGCATAATTATAGCTAGATTCATAATGGAGTCTAAGTTTATAGTTGTAGACACCTATGGAGAAAGAAGTCCAACGGCTCAAACTTCTTGAAAATATTCCAAGATGGCCAAAGCCTATGCCAACAATTTGTATACATTGTGATAGTCAGTCCCACAATTGACAAGGCACAAAGCAATATGTATAATGGTAAGTCTAGACATAGGTCGTAGACATAATACCATTTGACAACTACTCTCAATTGGTGTTATCTCTATGACTATGTGAAGTCATAGAATAATTTAGAGAATCAGTTAACCAAAGGATTAAATCGAGTTAGTTGCAAAATCATTAAGAGGAATGGGACTTAACCCTCTAGAAAAATGAATTGATACAATAGAAACCCAAACTAGTTATTTGGAGATCCCAAGATCTAAGGTTCAATGGGACAACATAATTGTAAAAAGACTTTAGGATCACTTTGGGGAATTTTCCCTTGTCCATTCCTTAACAGTGAAGTCCATGGAGAAAAGGATAAGCATTTGGATTTTAATGATTCTTGTGCGTTGGTAAGTTGAGCTGGGTAATATGGGCTACTCTTAAAGAAGAATCAGCTATGTGAGAGAGAAGAAGGGCCGCTTAGAAGAGAATTGTGTGAGGCTCAGTTCTTAGAACCTCTTGCAGAACCAGGCGTATGTTCAGGGCCATGAATGAACATAACAATGAGAACTAAAGTATGTAAGGAAGAATCCTATTTGAGGTATATCATCATTTACACAAAAGGAAAAATAGTTCAAAGACATCGCGTCTACTGATCAGCTAGGAAAGTAAATGTATTTTCATAAGGGAAGGTTCAAATGGTAACTCCTACCATCGTATGTTGAGTTGAACTATAGGACTTTATTACCAAATCTTTGTATCCTAAAACTTTCCTTCATATGGGGAATTGTTGAAAAGTGAAGGAAATTACATCTTTGGGTGCGGTTTTCTTAGGACCTCGATTGTCTGGCGACAAAAGTAAAGTGTATTCTGTTCTACTTCGTGAGAACATTAAAATCATATATTTGTTTGTCAAAAATGGTGTTTGGATGAAGGAGAAATTAAAGCTTAAAATGAAGTATTAGAATTAACTTAAAAGAAGAGAACATGTGGGTTTGTGTTCTTTGAAATTTGGGTTAGTCCCACATGGGAATAGAAAGATTTTTTAGACTAGTATATATAATACCACCTTATTCTTAAGGTGTAAAAACATATTTCATATAGGCTCTCTCTACATGTGTGCCCCCAAGGGGTGAAAATCACGGTCTCCGAACCACTAACTTATGTACGAGCGCGACATTCAGACACGAATGCTGCACCGAAATTGAGCCACATAGTCTAGCCTATTTTTACAGATTTTTATTATTTTTTGAAATTAAATATTAAGTCCTATAACCTATAACATCATATTTAATTTTTTGAAGTTAAAATTTGTAACAACAAATGCTATTGTTGTGTAACAACGGTGGAGTTTAATGTTCGTGTTTTTTTTATCACCAGTAAATAGCTAACATTCCAAAGAATAAAAAAACCACACTCAACACTCGTGACGATATTCCCATATCGCTCTTGCTTTCTTCCTATTGCATATTGTGATATGTTCCTGCATAACTATTATTTCGTTGGGTATAAAGTAATCCGTTTTTTCCATCTTATATAGGAAACATACATCTAGAATAGGGACGAATCTATCTTAATGAATCGTATTCAACACATGATTCGGAGCCATTATTATTTCCATGTATTCTATAATTTTAGTTTATACAAATCTATATGTTGCATTACGCCAATTTGGACTAAGAAGATTAATACTATTTGCAAATTTGGAGTGGAAAAAATCTAATTGGCCTTATAATAAAAAAGTTGACCAATTTATTAAAATCGTTCTTATCGGTTATGTTGCGATTGATTGAAGTGTTAAACTTTGATTTGTATTTTGAGTGGAATGGCATCGGATTTGAACTGGAGTTTGATCAAAAATAAATGAGATAGTTGGTACACCTAATCCCGATTATATCTAACCTAGTCAAGCTAACCCTTGGGTTATGCCCCAGGATGGTGGTTAACTCCAATCGCTAATGTGCCTGAATCATGGTATAGTTCGGAGAAATTCGGTGGCGTGATTTCAAATGTTCGCAACAAAGAATATTGTTTTACTTGACTACATGAACCTTAATGTTCTTGACTCAAGATCTTCCAAAGTCGAGCGCAGGATGAAACGGATGCTTGTCTTTCATGCGATGGATACCGAATCATGTCAATTTCCTTTCAGAACTATGCCATGAATAGATTAGCATATCCGCTTATACAATATTTGTAGTTCAAAATGAGCTACTAAAGAATTGTGGGAGTCTCTTGACCATAAATATGTCGAGGATGCGCGGGCAAATTTTTTTTATTGTTGGCCGATTCTAGACTTTAAAACGGTTGATTCCAAATCTTAGATAAAAGTCCGCTCGGGTGATCTATGATGAAATTCATGTTGAGGGAATGATTTAGTGAAACTTTCAAGTGGCCTTCAATAATTGAAATATATCGACTAGCTTGGAAAGATTTCAAAAACTATCCGAAGCATAAAAGAAAAGACATGAACGTTGGAAGAACTTGTTTTTATGCTTCGGGATTGAGCGAAGATAATAATTGTTCTGAAGAAAGATATTCAATCCTATGGCTTCAAAGCTAATGTTGTGACAATGGCGAAAACTTTTACAAGAAAAATGAAATCATAAAGGCTTGGTAAGGGGTTCAACAATTGGGATCGAAAGGTGACATTTTTTTCGAAGATATTCGAAGGAAAATCTGCAATTGTAGCGACAATGGGTCACAAGGCTTCAAATTGAAAGAAGCAAAGATGGTGGGAATTTAACATTGTTGGTGACATTTCTAAGGAGAATTATGCGTGACATGAATCTTGTTGATGTGATTTCGGGAGGTGAATGCAGTGGTTCAAACCTAATTTAGCGGTGGAATGACACTAGCATTACAGGGCATGCCTCGTGCTCAATAAGTATATTTATGGTACCTTAGGTGTTGAGAATGGTGATAAATCCTATATGGGGAACTCTGCTACTTCTAACATCAAAGGTCGAGGGAAAGTGGAAATGACGTCCAAAAGAATAGAAAGTGCCGATGTCCCAAGAATCTTAGTGTCTCGGGTTGCTTTTAATTAATCACGGGTTTCGTGTTGTCTTTGATATATACGCCGAGGTAATAATACCGTTAGACAACCACTCTCAACCTGTTATTCTATTGCATAGTTGTTACCCAAGGCTCAAAGCGCGCACAGCGCGCAAGTGGCTCAGGAGCCCGAGGCACAAGTGCACTGAGAGTAAAGGCGCGCCATTTTGAAATGAGTAAAAAAAACATATACAACAAAGAAAATAATATTTGTAACATGAGCATGCCTAAAAGTCATAAAAACAAATTTGATTGTTAGGAAATTTATTATTGATTTTTGATGATACCATGTAAAACTTAGAATAGAAAGTTGGCACCCCATTTTCCCTTGTATTTCTATTGTGTAATAGATAAGACCGCATGAGTGATGAAGTCAACTATGTCAAGAATGCGTTAAGTCAATCGAAGAACTAAAGTGAAGACCCGGGATGTGTGTCATTTGAACAGAAGCCAAGATGGAAGACAGGACTTGGCCGAAAGAGATCCGATTATGGAACATTCGAGTAAAGTGTTGTAGAAGTGTCGACCAAGTCGTCAGAGCGTAGTCTATCGGTTGAATTGATTGAGTCATTCCTAAAAGGTTGAGCACTCAAGTCAGCGGGTAAGGCGTTTATCCAATAAGTCAATCGATATTAACTGTCGAGACGAAAAGTCATGATATTACTTAAAAATAGTAATACATTAATGCCGCCATGTCTTAAAGAGCTCGCCCCGTAAGATACAAAGAGAATAAACCAATAGGAAATACTGGCTAAACATATCGAGGACCAAAAGGCATAGAGTCGTTAAGAGGAGGAAAGGCCACCATCACAATGTTAAAATTCGAAAAAGACAAGCGACAAACAAAAAGTGTCATTTTGAAAATAACTTTATCTCTCTTCAATCGGGCAAATTTTCAAATGAACACTATAAAAGACTCGAGGAAACAAGAGAGAGAAGTACGAGAGACCAAGCATTCTAAGCGATTCAAAGCAAGCAAAACCTCGCAAACATTCTCTCTAACTTATCAAGAAATTCCTCAAGCAAAAAAAAAAACTCGAAGGAACTCGATCCAACACACGTTGTAAAGGAAAGAATACTACAACAAGTTGAAGAGAAAAAAGTTTTAAGAACAAAAGGGTCTACTCCCAAGATTGAAGGAGTCGTAGTAAGGTTCAAGGTCTAACCGTGAAATTTCAAGCTTGTTGGAAGGTTGTGTGATCAATTCCGTGGTTTGAAGGTTTGAAATGTGAGCATTTGTCTTATGAAGAAGCCGAGTCGTAGGAGAAGCCAATTTGTGTGATCAAGCGTCGTCTCTAAACTAAGAACTACTTTGTAACTTGATCATTACTTAGTGGATTCCTCCAAGAGTTGGAGAAGAGTGGATTAGAGGAATTACCCCATCCTCGAACTATTATAAAATTTACTTGTGTCATTTACTTTCAAAGACTTTACTTTCCCGCATATATTCATATCGATGTTTAAGTTCAATTGCTAACCCATCCGATAATAACATTGCTAAGAACAAGTGTTAAAAACAAGTTTAAAATTAATAAGGGT
>CM071928.1:55851039-56026713 GCA_016081115.2 Rehmannia glutinosa | reverse complement strand
CGTATTGCTTCAACACACTCCGATGATCTTTGATGGTCGGTGAGGACAAAACGGCCTGAAAATGAAGCCCAATGATACCAAAGAAGATGTTGAACAAGCGAGGAATGGATAAGTTGGCTTGACTAACACAATTGCTCAAACTAGAAACAAAATCGGTGGCGGGCAAACCAATTGCTCCCCGATGTCGATGAAGGCTGGTTCGGTGAGGAAAGTCAAGAGATGTCTGAATCAAAAGAAGGCTCCACAAGTTGGACCTGGGGATTCGAATGACATGTTTAGAAGATATTTTGGTTTGAAGCCACTATTGCCACCCCAGATGCCGAATCTATTTGAAAGAACAAGCGAATATCTTTGTGCAAGTAGAACCCGGAGTTCCGGTGATTCAGCGATGGTGCACATGGGTTTTGACTTTGATGCGGTTTGGTCAGGGATGTATCTGCCCGACGTGGACTTACGGAAAGCGTTTAAAGCCATTTGTGTTGAAATCGAAATAGAGCACGACTTGGTAGCATTAGACCTAAAAATTTGGATAACAGTGATGCGATATCCAGCGGGGACATTACCGTGGTGTTGTTCTCGTGTTCGATAGTGGTACGCACAAACCATAGGTATGAGAAGAGAGCAAGTCCATTACTTTGAAGTCGTTATTTGCGAGGAATTATTAGTGCGGGTCACCGAATAATATACGAGGTTTCGTGGAAGCGAAAAGTACATGGTGAGTGAAGAATCTCACAAGTTGGATGGAGTTACTTAGGCAACCTGAACGAGATTACAATAGTAGAGACTAACATGAGTCGACAAGCTCGGTGTTCTCAAGCGAAATGAAACTAATGGCGGTGAGTCAAAGGCTATGGGGTCCAAGTGAATAGCCTACTCGAGTCGGATGCTGACATGATTCAACCAATAAGCCCGGCTAGACTTCATTTTAGTAGCATGTTCCCACTGGCGCTGTCCACTATCTTTTGGTGATGATCACGAAAAAAGGAGGAAGATGAGGCTATGGGGTGAAGGAAGGGAAAGGGAGTCATGGGAGGAGAAAGAAAGAGCGAACAACTAAAGGGAAAATGAAGCTAAAAAAACCCTTTGAAGCTTATGTTTGCCAAGACTCTTCAACGAGGAGAATGTGCTTCACTTCTCGCAAGCTACCGAAAAGTACGATTGGAACAAAAATTTGAGTTGACATTTAAAGAATCAGAAAAGCCATCAGTGAGGTTCGAGAAGGTGGTGAGAGCATTACGCGTATCTAGAATGTAAGGACCTGATATGATGGTCCCCGGCGGGGAAAATTTCCACTGTGATCGAACCCCCCAATAGAATTGCAATGCCGATCTTTGAGATCTGAGCCCGGATCACTAGAGGAGAGTTTCAAACTCTAGAGCGGGGAAAGGCTCTGCTTTAGGATATGACTGCACCGCAGCACAGGGACATGTGCGTGAGAAGGGTCTCGATGTATGTAATTCAGCGAGATACAACGAGTTCCGGCGGTCACTCATTTGAAAAGCAAAAGCACCCGATGTACACTCCCGGAAAAGAGTGGTCGGGAAAGAGGAAGGGGAATATATCTTTGGCGATGGAAAGAAGTCTAGCTCTCCAACCGCATCTAAAACCACGGGACATCAAGTATATTGATCCCGCAAAGAGAAAGGGATCAACTGCTTGGGTGGATATAATCATCTTGCTAATTTTGAAGTTCAAGCGCAAGAATGCGGAAGGCTGTGAAAGGCAAGAAGTTGAGAGTGAGAGGGTAACCCTGAGGATTAGGAAGAAAGCCGGTCACGGGGATGACCTGGCACCAAAAGCGTGCACATGAGAAGAAAGAGAGGGATGAGGAAGAGGAGAAGAGCAGGATGAGGACGGAGGAGAGGCGAAGATGACGATAGAAGAAGGAAGCAACCAAAGGCGTTGAAAGGCAGGCTGCAATCCCTTCATGTATTTTACTTTATTGTGAATACGGTACGTAAGTATTTTGTAGGATAACTCTAATACCTTCTTTGTAATTTTTGCTCACGATGCATGTGTAATTCAATGTATGTATAGACTACGATATAGTGTATAAGAGTACATTATTGTAAACAACTTGAGAAAAAGAAATCTTATGATCAATAAAAAATTGACATATTCAAAGCATACATTCTTTATTCTTGTGCGCTTGTGTTTGCTATTTTTTATTTAAGTTTTGGCATCATCAATAAAGGAAATTGTTAGGAAATTTATTGTTAAGATTTTGATGATACCATGTAAAACTTAGAATAGGAAATTGGCACCCCATTTTCCTTGTATTTCTATATTATAATAGATAGGATTGAAAGAAGCGAGTGAAGTCGGCTATGTCGAAGAATGCGAAAGTCAGGCGGGACTAAGTGAAGACCCTGACTATGTGTCGGTGAGTGTGGTCAAGATGGAATAATAAATCAAACTACCCAGGTCTTAAAGTGTTTGGCAAAGGTTTGGCGAGAAATATGCAAAAAGAATAAACCAATGGGAAGCAGCTGAGAGCATTTGTGTGGACCTGCGTAAGGCTGCGAGTCATTTAATGCGAGGAAGGGACAACATCAAATGTTCACGGAGGCCAAGAAAAAGACAAGCCAACTTGAACAAAGAAAGTGTCATTTGAAATTAGCTTGTCTTGAGCGAGCAAATTTTCAAATGAGCACTATAAAAGGCTGAGGAAGCATTTGAGAAAAGGTTCTGATGACACAAAATCTAACAACCATTTAGCAAGAAAAACACAAATATTCTCAAAGCTTATCAAAGAAATTCATCAAGCCTAAAATTCGAAGGAACTCGATCCAACACAGCTTATGAAGGAAAGAATACTTCAAACCGATTGAAGAGGAAAAGTTTTAAAGAATGAAAAGAGTCTACTCTCGAGTTGAAGGAGGCGTAGTGAAGTTGAATCGAACGGAAGTTTCGAGCTCGTTGGAAGGGTACATGTGATCAATTCAAGGGTATGAAGGATAGTTGAGTAGCAAGGCAGAGCTGTCTTGTGAAGAAAGGTGATCACGGAAAAGCCAAGTGTGTGATCAAGGTTGTCTCTGGGCGAGAAGCTGCTTTGTAACTTGATCGTTACTTAGTGGATTCTCGGAGTTGGAGAAAGAGTAGATTAAGAGGAATTACCCCATCCCAGAACATTATAAAATTTGCTTGTGTCATTTACTTTGACACATTCTTTCTTGATTATACTTTTATATCTACTAATAAGTTATATTGCAATGATCAATGATAATAACAAGTCTAAAAACAAGTGTTAAAATGCATTACTAAAATTAACAAAGGGTGTTTTAGTCTTCCGTTGTTTTAAAAAAACCAAATCATCAAAAAGTTAAGTGTTAGGCGGCGTGACTAAGTTATACTATCAGCATTTCAGTCGAGTCTGTTGGTGGGTAAATTCTTTGAAAAAAGCGACTGGTTGTCCCCAGGGACTTAGGCGATTTGAGTCGACTACGTTGAATATTTTTAAAAGGACTAAAAAATGAAAATTTGGTAAGGTTTATTCAACCCCCCCTTCTAAACCTTACACCATACCCCTTGGGACCTACATTAACAAATAATGATGATAAAATTTATCAATAAAATAACATATAATGAGGGGAAGATGGCGGAGTTAGGTGGAGAAAAGGGCTAAATTAAAGACAATGTTTAGTAGCTCTGAATGGGATGAATGCAAATAGCCTAAGACTGTTAAAGGGCAACCAAGTAATAATTCTATGATGGCTATTGGTTTCTTGAATGGTGTGACATCTTACTTAATGGTTTTTGCACCTTTGGTGGAGGTGCTTGGTATTCAGCGATCTTGAAAGAATACCATCAATGGGCTTTTTATATGGGGATCTTTTACAGGCAAATGATGATATAAAAAATGCTTTGAATAATTATTCCAAGAACAATGATCCTATCTTGGAGATAATGGATACAAAGATCAAAGGAAGAGTTGACACCTCATTTCACTTGGCATAGCTTATCTATTGAATTCTTATTATCATTATAAGGATCCCATATATATTAGATCAATTGTCTCGGATGGAGTTATTGATTGCCTTGATATTATTTGTGATGGAAACTTTGATATGATAAATAAAGTTATGAATGTTGGGTTGCCAATTTACAAGACCAAAGGAGGAGTTTTGTAAAGCCCATTTCGTGGTGTGAAATAAATGATGACAAGTTTGATCAAGGTAAAAAACGTCGTATAACTTTAATTCTTCTTGAAATTATCAAGTTATTATTTACTTATTATGTTCTAACTTCATAAAGAACTTGGTGGTTAAATTATAGTAATGGAATATCTAACTTGCAATGAATTGCTATAAGGATCTTGTCATTAACTACTAGCTAGTCCCCGGATGCGAGAAACTACATTTGAAGGGGTAAGAAACATATACAACTCACTTTATTAATGTTTTTCTTCTTTTAAAACACTTCTACTTTATCTTTTTTTTTTTTTAATTCACATATACTTACTAAGAAGAGGAATAGATTAGATATTTCACGATTAAACAATCTAGTCTACGCCAACTTAATTCATGTTTGTTGAATAAGTGTAATAGGAAAAAAGGAGAAGGATATGTTGACGTGCTACTTTCTAGTGATGCAAGTAAAGCACAAGATTGGATTATTCTGGGTAATATGATGATGAAGGCGAGATGGGTGATGGACTTGATGGTGATGTTTTTAGAGTGAAGAACTTGAAGAGGATGATTTTAACTCCGAAGATGAGAAGGAAGTGAATAAAAATGACTTTGAATTTGAGTCGGATGAAGAACATGTATTAGAAAATTATAATGAAGAAGAAGAAAATCTATTTGCTATTGCTCTCTGAGCTAGTTGGCTAGTGGTGCTTGTTTTGTTCTAATGTTAGTTGGAGAATACAATTCTTGTTTTATCATTTGTGAGTTCATGTTCAAAAGAATCAAACTTTTGGAGTTTGAATGGTGTTCTTACTTAGTAATTATTGACTAATGATTATTAGGGATGGCAATGGGCGGGGCGGGGTGGGGCTTGTGGTATCTCAATACCCGGACCGTGGATTTCGGGCGGGCGAACCAGACCCGCTCACGGGTCGCCTGTTGGAAATAATTTTATTTTTTTTAATCTTTTATCTTGTATTTTATATTATTAATAATTTGTTAATCTTATATTTTGTATTATAAATACATATTATTTATAAAATTTGTCATTATATATGTTAAATATAATATTAAATACATAAACGCTATATTATCTTATATAATATACATGTAAAATATATATTAAAAAAATAAAAAAAACTTCCTAGCGGCGGCTACCCACGGGGCGGTGATACCCAGGCAGCCGATGTCCGGCCCACGGATCACGCAGCGGGGTGGCCAAAAACGGGGTGGGGCGGGGCAACCGCCGTCCTTAATGACTATTTATATATGTGTTGTTTGGAACTTTCGAATGCATTAGTTTGTTGGTTTTTAATCTTGTAAAGCTATCATTATTTTACTTTTTTAGTTTATTTGGTCATATTTTCTAATGGTTTTAATCTTGTTAATTAGGTATTATTTTAAAAAAAAACCCGGAGTAATTATGCTTAATTCTAGGCCCCGCCCTGCGCCCTAAACTCTTGTCGGCGCCCGGCAACCGCCTATCGAGTTTTAGAATATTGATATATAGTAAGATGGATTGCTCGGCTTTTAAATGGGTTTATGATTTGGGCTAAAAATGGGCTCAAATAAAGATCGATTATATTTTAATTTGGCTTGAAATAAAATAGTTTTGAGTTCTAAAATAAATAAGAGAGCCCCCGTATTTTAATTTTGAGACTTTTGTCCGGATCTATATTCTCGAGATAAAAAATTCTTAACTACCTATAAAGCGTCAAGTAATAAAAAAGTAACAATCTACATCTGAATTTGCGAAAAAGTTACTCTAAAACTCCTGAGATTCAAAATTTAATGTCGGAGTATCACAGTGTAGAAATATATTTCAACAAAAGAGTACGCAAACTAGAAACTACTCTTGAAATAGATTCTTTTGCCATTTATATTTAATACTAATTATTTTATATATTTTTAGCTATTTCTATGATTGAGATTTCATGTTCCATATTTCTATTCCACCTCTTAATCGATTGTACTTGCTAAAGCTACGTGTGCAAAATGATTTTAATTATACATGTATCATGCATCCAATATAGTGAAATATGAAGTTGAATAAATAATTGGAATATGAGATCCGGATCGCTGCTCTATAGCAATTCGGGTTGTTCTTTGATGTGTTCTTGTCAGCTCGTTCAAGTTTTATTTGGGTATAATAATTAATTGTAGCTCGGTTAGTTCAACATTTATGACTAAAATATTATTTGGGTATATATAATAAGCTTAGGAAGAAGAAAGGAACAAAACATGATTAAGATAAAGGCACAATAAATTACCTCGAGAAGTTTCAATAAATTATATTATGAAAATTTATAATTATTTCACCTAATATGTTATCATTATAATTGGTAGTATCCTACTATAACACAAATTGTTTTATTATCTTTTGATCTTCATCAAAGATGAACTTGATGTTGATAACATTAGCTTGAGGGCTTGTAGATTTTTCCCCAAAAAGCTATAATTTGTAGCAAATTTTGCATAACTTTGTTTATGCGGATACAATTTATTTGTCTGAGAAAATTGAAAAAACACAAAAGCAGATTATTGGCCGAAACGAATATAAAATTACAAATTGAGCGAGATAAAATTGTACAAACCGAAATTCTGATGCCAATAAAAAGAAGCTGGCTCGATGTGTGTTGAATACACTATCCTTAAAACATATTCGTCCCTATGCGGGCGTCTGTTTCCTAGGATAAGATGGGATAAGCTGGATTAACTTTAAATCAGGAAAACTAAATTATGCGAGAAAAATATCACAAAAAAATGCATAAGGCCAAGAGGAATTTTAGAACAATATAGAGAGAATAATAAGAGTATAGATGTGATGATTGTGTTGTTTTTTGGTTCTTTGGAAAATCGACTATTTATAGAGTGATAAAATAATTAAGAAATTAAATTTGTTTTACTGTTACCCATGATTTACACTGTTGTTACACAACAATTACAAATATTCTTTGTTACAAAATTATTTTGCGAGGTTATGAGAATTAATTTATTTGTTGTTACATATTATTTTAATACAAAATAAAAATTGTTATTACAGGTTATAGGAATTCATATTCTTTTTAGAGATATTTTCAAATTAAAATTTAAAAAACAATTTATTCTGAGATATTTAATTTCAAAATAATAAAAATCTGCAAAACATAAATTTAGACTATGTGGCTCAATTTCGGTGCGATATTCGTGTCCACAGGTCGCGCTACGCACCTGAAATCGGTGGTTTGGGAACGGTGATTTGTAGCCCTCTGTGTGTGCGCGTGTAAAGATAGTCTCTATGTAATATAATCTTACACCTTAAGAATAAGGTGGTATTATATATACTAGTCTAAAAAGCCTTTGTATTCCCATGTGGGACAAACTCATCTTTCAAAGAAGACAAACCCACATGTTCTCTTCTTTTAAATTAATTCCAATACTAAACTTTAAGATTTAATTTATTCTTCATCCAAACACTATTTTGGACAAACGAATATTTGGTTTTAATGTTTTGGCAGAGTAGAACAAGAATCCACTTTTACTTTTCCCATTAGGCAATCGAGGTCCGAAAAAAATGGCACCCAAAAATGAAATTTTCTTCACTTTTCCAATAATCCCCCACATGAAGGAAATTTCAAGGATACAAAGAATTGGCAATAAAATCCAATAGTTGAACTTTGCATAGGATAGGTCGGTGTTACACTTTGAACCTTCCGTTATGTAAGTATATTTATTTTACTAGCTGATCAGTAGACGCGATGTTTTTTAATTGTTCTGCCTTTTTTGTAAACAATGATATACCTCAAACATGATTCTTCCTAACATACTTCAGTTTTCATTAGAATTGACAATCGGTGGCGGATCGTGCGGCAATCGAGCCAACATGCTAACAATAACTTTTGAGTCGGTAAGTCGGGTTAAATTTCTATGGGCCTCTATTTTTAGGCCCAGCCTGACCTTCGATGTGCCGTTGGGCCATCGGCCAAGATGACCAGAAATGTAATATTTTTTATATTTTATAAACAAACCCAAGATTTATATACAATTTGAGTCTGACCCCAACTTCACAGAATTATAACAATAAAGCTATCTTCCCAATGGAACTAGAATATCGTCGCTTATTTTCTCGAAAATCCCCGCAAAGAGCTCTTTGCTCTCGCTGCAAAATATCGCAACTAGCCTTCTTCCTTCGCGTCTCAGGCCAGTTAACATAACCAAAATTACCACCTTCCGTTGTTCTTCAAGCCACCAATCAATAGTCCGCGTCACACAGATCTGCAGCAAGAAAGCCTTTATGCAACAACCAACCAGAAAGCTGGAGCCCCTGCATGCCGCTTCACCGCTCGATGGGCCGCCGTGTAGCCATTGCCTCTAATTGTCGTCCAAAATTGGCCTGAGCCGAATTAGCCCATCGGACTAGTTAGGCCGGGCCAAATATGCCCAGTCTTTTTTGGGCTTTCAAATTTAAGGCCTAGTATGGCCTTAAATCAGGGCTAGCTAGGCCGCCCCATTGGGTAGGGCCCAAATTGCCAACTCTAGTTCTCATTGTTATTTTCATTTATGGTCCTAAACATACGCCTAGTTCTGCAAGGAGTTCTAAGAATTGAGCCTCCCAAAATTCTCTTCGAAGTGGTTCCACTTCTCTCTCACATAAGTGATTCTTCTTTAAGAGTAGCCCACACTGTGCAGCTCGGCTTAATGACGCACAAGAATCATTAAAAGCCAAATGTTTATCTTTTTCTCCATGGGCTTCACTGTTCAGGAATGGACAAGGGAAAGTTCCCCACAGTGATCCTAGAGTCTTTTCATATTAGGTTGCCCCATTGAACCTAGATCTTGTGATCTCCAGTCAACTAGGTTGGGTTTCCCTTGTATCAACCCATTTTTCTAGAGGCTTAAGTTATATTCATCTTGATGATTTTGCAGCTAACTCTCGATTCAACCTTTTGATTAACGGATCTGCTAAATTATCCTTTGACCACACGTAGTCAATAAAGGTAATACCAGTTGAGAATAGTTGTATAATGATATTGTGTCTACAACGTACGTGTCTAGACGTACCATTATACATATTATTTTGTGCCATGCCAATCACAGATTGACTATCATAATGTACACAAATTGATGGACCAGGCTTTGGCCATCTTGGAATATCTTCTAAGACGTTTCAGAACCATTCAACTTCTTTTCCACACTTGTCTAAAGTTATAAACTCAGACTCCATTGTGGATCTAGCTATAACTGTCTGCTTAGAAGATTTCCACAATATGGTTGCACATCCTAAAGTGAAGATAAATCCACTTGTAGACTTAAAGTCTTTAATATCAGATATCCAATTTAGCATCGGTGTATCCTTTAATAACAATAAGAAATCTTGTATGGTGCAGTCGAAAACCACAAATGTATGTTAAATACCTTAGTATTCTCACTATACATTCCCAGTGGTCATGCCCTCGTGTATCTGCTCAATTTACTTACTGCATAAGCAACGTCTGGTCTTGTACAACTCATTAAGTAAATAAGATTTCATATGACTCTGGAGTATTCTACTTGAGACACAACCTCACCTATTTTCTTCGATAGATGTTGACTTGTGTCTATAGGAGTTCTAGCTAATAACGCGTTATCCATACTAAATTTTTTAGAATCTTGTCCACATAATGGGACTGATCAAGTGTGAGTCCATTTGAAGTTCTAGAGATCTTTATTCCGAGGATCACATCAGCTAAACCCATATCTTTCATGTCAGACCTTGAGTTTAACATATCTTTTGTGGATTTAATTATTTTATCATTATTTCCAACGATAAGCATGTCAACTACATAAAGACACAAAATGACATAGCCATTTTCGATCTCTTTAACATAGACCCATTTGTACATTCATTTATTTTAAATCTCACATTCTTTCATGGCATTATCAATTTTTTCATGCCATTGTTTAGGTGTCTGTTTCAAGCCATATAATGACTTGACCGGTTTACAAACCTTATTTCTTTCCTAGGTGAAAAGAATCCCTTAGGTTGTTAAAATGTAAATCTCCTCTTCCAAATCTCCATTTGGAAGCGATTTACATACATTTGATGTACTTCAATATTATGTAAAATGGCAATTGCAAGTACCAATCTAATGGACGTTATTCTCGTGAATCGATACGTATCAAAGTAATCAATGCTCTCTTTTTGTCTGTAACCTTCAATTCAAGTCTAGCCTTATACTTATTAATTGTTTTATCCACCTTTATTTTCTTCTTGAATATCGATTTATAACCTAGTGGTTTACTTCATTCAGGATGATCCACTAGTTACCAGGTATAGTTTTTCAAGGTGGAATCAATTTCTTATGTCATCTTTCCATAATGGTCCTTCAAAAGAGTTTATAGCTTATTTGTAGCATCGAAGTTCACTTTCCAACATGCAGGTTAGAAAATCTGGACCAATAGATTTTTCTATCCTCTCGTTTGCTATGTCTAAGTCCCACCCCTTCTTCTTTATTTCCGTGCTCTTTTTCTATTGAATCATGTACCCATTTATAAAAGCTTGATTCTTCTTTCGATCGGCACGGAAATACATTTTCAATTAACGAGGCTTTTCATGATTCAATATAGTGATCTTGTGTATATCTTCAATCTTAGATTCATGCACAAGAAAAACGATAAGCACACTATTGTTGTGTGCATATCCAATAAATATGCAATCAACAATTTTGGGACCTACCTTTACCTTCTTCAAGATACCCCCACACTCGTAAGTATTTGTAGGATGAAACTCTTCCATGCCACAATTTCTTACAAGGCACCTTATTTAAAAGATAATTAGCTATCAAAACGACTTCCCTCCACATGTTAAGGGCAAACTAGAACTTAATAATATAACATTAATCATTTATTTTAGTGTATGATTTTTTGTTCTGCAATGCCATTTTGTTGAGGTGAATAAGGTGTTATTGTTTCGTTTCTAATTTTGTGTTGGGTATAGAGTCAAAAAATGGTGATTCATATTCACCCACAATCACTTCTTAGCATCTTAATTTTTTTATTGAGTTGATTCTCAACTACATTTTTATAGAGAATAAATTTCTCTATCGCTTCATCTTCACTTTTAAGAAGATACACATAAAAAAAATTTTGTGTTATCATCAATAGAAGTGATGAAGTACTTATTTCCACCACGTGTTTTTGCTATTTTAAGTCACATACATCAGTGTGGATTAAATAAAGTGGTTCATTATTTCGTTCAATATTTTTTTAAATGATGTCCTTGTTAATTTTGCCTTAACACAAGCCTCACACTTGTGCTTGAAATAAATATTGAATGTTGGTATATAATTTAAGTTAATTAACCTACGTGGAGTATCATAATTAACATATCTTAGTATACCATGCCACAAATTGGAAGACTCAAGCAAATAAACAAAAATGTTCTTCATTGTATTGCCTTTGGGTTTAACCACCATTACACTGAGCTTAAAAATCCTATCAATTACATATCATTTCCCAACAAATGATCTATTTTTCATTAACGGTACAACATCTGACTCAAAGAAAACATGAAACCCATGCTTAATTAAAAGCGATCCGGACACTAAGTTATTCGAGACATCTGGCACATACAACACATTGTTGAGAGTCAGCTCCTTTCTGGATGTCAGTTTCAAAACCTCTTTCCCTTGACCTTTGATGTTAGAAGTAGCCAAATTCCCCATATACAACTTCTCACCATTCTCAACAGCCTCAAAGGTACTAAACATCTCCTTATTGAAGCACACATGTTTGGTAGCGCCAATGTCAATCCACCACTGATTTGGGTTTAAACCCATCAGATTCACCTCAGAAGTCACATCAACAAGATTCATATAGGACACCTCCTTAGAAATGTCATCAACCATGTTAGCTTCTGATTTCTTCTTTGGTTTCTTATAGTCTGAAGCCTTGCGACCTTTGCCGCCAAAATTGAAGTATTTCCCTTTGATTTTTTTCTTGGAAACACCACCTTTCAGTCCCCAATTGTTGAACCATTTACCACTTTTTTTGGATTTCGTTTTTCCTTTAGAGTGTTCGCCTAGCTCCACAACATTAGCTTTAGCAACCATAGGATTGAACAACTTTCTTCAGAACCTTCGTTATCTTCCTCAATCCGAAGCCTAACAACAAGTTCTTCAATGTTCATCTCCTCTTGTATGCTTCAAATAGTTCTTGAAATCTTTCTAAGCTCGTGGTAATGTTTTAATTATTGCGGCCACTTGGAATTAAAGTATCACTCAAAACCATCGCCTCAGCATGAATTTCATGCAATATCACCTGAAGTTCTTGCACTTGACTTATCACAGTTATTGGCCAACAATAAAAAATTTAGTCCCTGTATCCTCAGACTTATATTTGTGGTTCCACAATTGTCTAGCAATTCGTTTGGAACTATTCACATTGTATAGCGGATCTGCTAATCCATTCATGACATAATTCCTGCAAAGGAAGTCAACATGATTCCAATCATCCACTTCATGAATGTCTTGAGCATATGTTTCATCCTCACTCAACATTGGAGGATTTTCAGTCAAGAACCTTGCTAGGTTCAACGTATTCAAGTAAAACAACGTTTTTGCTGCCAACGTTTGAAATTCAAGCCGCTGAATTTCTCCGGTTTCTCATCATAATTCACCGGCACATTAATAGTGGGGTTAGGTACCATCCGAGGCACAACCATGTTAGCCATTGGGTTAGGCACAATTAGATTAGGAGTAACAGTTGTCTCATTTGTGTCAGTCGGAACTCCAGAGTTCAAATCAACAACTATTTATGAAATATAAATCAATTAGTACTTCGATTAATTGGAAGAAATCCAATAAGAACAAATTTATTAAAATTGCCTAGTTTTTTATGTTTAAGGTCCAAATATCAATTTCATTCCACTCCAAATTAGCATGGTATTTATTTCTTAGTCCAAAAAATAATTCCAATCATTTGGTAAAATGTAGGTGGTATTATATATACTAGTTTAAAAAGCCTTTGAACTCCCATGTGGGACATACCCATCTTTCAAAGAAGACAAACCCACATGTTTTCTTCTTTTAGATTAACAATTCTCCACTTTAAGTTTTAATTTCTTCTTTATCCAAACACCATTTTGGACAAACGAATATTCGATTTTAATGTTCTCACTGAGTAGAACAAGAACCCACTTTTAAATTTATCATTAGGCAATCGAGGTCCCAAGAAAATTGCACCTAAAGATGCAATTTCCTGCACTTCTTCAACAATAAAAAATAACACACTCAACACATTTGCACTCCTATTATTTGTGCAGATTTTTCATTGCATTTGCAGTTACTATATCTCCAATTTTCTTACTATTGAATGGCTATTGTATGTTAGATTGACAATGCACTACATTTTACCAATTGGTTAGATTATGTTTTTTTGGATTGAGAAATAAATTCCTATGCTAACTTGGAGTGGAAGAAAATCGATATTTGGACATTAAAATGAAGAGTTGAACACTTTTAATAAATTTGTTCTTATCGGATTTGTTTTGATTAATCAAAGTACTAAACTTTGATTTATATTTCAGAACTGGCTTCTGTTTTGAACTCTGGTGTTCTGATTGGCACAAATGAGACAACTGGTACTCCTTATCCAGTTGTGCCTAACCAAATGGCTAACTCGATTGTGCCTCAGATGGTGGCTAACTCTACTGTTAGTTTGCGGTGAATTACGTCTTCGCGGCCCGAGAAATTAAGCAACTTGGATTTCAAAAGTTGGCAGCAAAAAATGTTGTTTTACTTGAATATGTTGTAGGTCCCAATGGGTGATAATGTAAAGTCTAGAAGGGGGGGGGAAGAAGTTCAATAGACTTTATCAAATTTTCGATTTTAGTCCTTTTAAATCAGAGTTTAGTCACAAGTCAGCTGGGTCCTTGATGGACAACTTAGTTTACCTTCACAGTAGAGATAACTACTCAATAGACTCGACTGAGCTGCTGATAAGATAACTCAGCTGATTCAGTTAATTCTTTTAGAAATTCAGTAGACTTGGTTTCACAGCGGAAGACCTTCACCCTTTGATTAAAATATGTTTTCAACACTTGTTTTTAAGTTTGGTTATTATCAGTTGACTTAGGAAATCTAACAAACAACAATGAAGATATGCAACAAATTAAAGTGTTGAATGCAAAAGACATAGAGCAATTTTTATAGTGGTTCGAGGATAGGGTAATTCCTCTAATCCACTCTTCTCCAACCCCTGGAGGTAATCCACTAAGTAACGTTGACTTTGTTACAAAATGGTGGCCAGTCCGAGACAACCTTGATCACACAGCTGGCTTCTCCTGGGACTCAGCTTCTTCACAAGACGGATGTCCTACTACTTCAGCTCCTTTAGACTTTTGGACTTGTTCACACAGCCCTGCAACAAGTCCGAAGCTTTGGTTCGAACTGGAACCTCACTACACTTCCTTCAACCTTGGATGTGTAGACCCATTGTCTTTAAACACGAGTTTCTTTTCAATAGTTTGAAGTTGTCTTTCCTTCACCGAGTGTGTTGGATCGAATTCCCTTCGAGTTTTAGGCTTGAGGATAGTATGAATGCTTGAGAGAATTTTACTCTCATTTTGCGGGTTAGTGTCTATTGCTTTGCTTGCATTTGTAACCTCTCTCAAATGAATTCCTCGGATTTTATAGTGCCTATTTGAAAAATATATCGCTTGAAGAGATATATGTATTTTTCAAACTACACTTTGAGGTTGTTGGCTTGTCTTATCTTGTAGCATAGATCTAGACTCGATCCTCAAATGTAATGCTCTCTATGACCTTTCCTAAATCTCTGTAGGTTTCCAGGGAGCATCCCATTGGTTCCTTTCTTGTTGCACTCTTTCAAAGAAAACAACTTTATCGCACTCGATCGACACATTCGTATTTCAAAAATATTTGACTTTGCTTGACAACGAGATCTCTTGACTTTCTTGAGTCCTTTTTCTTTGCATAACCCCTTAGGGCGATCAACTCCACTTGCCTGGGAGTGACTTAGTCATCGATCTGGCACGACGAGATAACTTTTATGCCACTTGATCGATCCTAATCGCACTACTCAACCGACACACAATAGATTAACTTGCTCTGCCTCATGTTTTCTAGTTCTTGGCGCTCACCTTGCCTCAAGATTCTTTCGCAACTTCTCTATTTTCAAGTTCATTTAGTCCAGCCCAGTATAGACGGTCTTTTATCTGGGGATTTATATATGTAACATTTTTAGGCCTTTGTGGTGGAGTGCCTCTGCTTGTTCCACCACTTCTCCCCTACCTCTTCCGTTGACTCCTCCCCCTTGGAGTGTCTTGCCTGGTGAGCCCTTGAAGTCTCTTGATCGCTACCTTGATTCTACTACTTCTCATTTGCTTGATAAATCTCTGCCTTTTTTCCAAGATAAATCCCATGCTCTTTCGTAGTCAATCCTTCAAAAAATCATTCTTCCTCAAGAGTTTGGAACTCCTCAAGCGATCTTGGCTCTGACCCTGCATCACGAGCGGGTTCCTATGGGAGCTTTACAACTTGAGAGTCATGAAGTAACCCTGCTGGGGGACCTTGATACGTGGTTTTTAAATCTTCAATATGACTATGCTGCCTTCGGTTGACTTCTGCAAGTTCATCTTCCATTGCAACTTTAGTCTTCTGAAATGCTATGTCAGCTTTGTCATCAGCTGACATCTCTTTTGCCAGTTGGGAATAGAGTGAGCTAGTTGATGAGCCAAGATGGGACTTGTCTAAGAAATCTTCAGGGGAGCTTTCTTGAGGGATTCTTCCCCCTTAGTTCCACTACCTTCCCCCTTTCTATCTTCCCGTTTTTTTGGAATCATCATAAATAAGAGAGGTTTGAGGAGTGTTGGATAGAATTTGATCCGCTTGTCGTGTGTTGTTGAGTGGGCTGCTCTATGTTCCGTTCTAAGAGCCTTCATTTCTACACTCATAATCTTCATCTCTGCATTCATTATCATCATCTACGAACGCAGATTGCTTTCAGTCTTTTGAAGGTCTTGCTTGTGTTGAGCCTTCAGTAAATCCGTGTCTATTTTGTGCGTTTTTTCCATTCAGAACATATGGTCTTACTGTCTTTGTTGAAACTTAGAATTGTCAGCACTCCAGATCACCAATTTGGCGAAGAGTGATTTGAAATAGCTGACTTCTTCTCTTTTCAGTGCCTTAGTCTGCATAGTCCATTCACGAATACGAGTACTGCTCCTCGGATATCTCCAGAAATCATAGTATCATGGTTGTCCAAACATTGGTTGCAACAAAGCCTTTTTCCATATTTTCCATTTTAGAACACATAGCCTGGAAGGCTTTTCTGAAGTCTGCTGCCTCAACTGATTGGTCTCCTACCAATACATTGTTGAAATAAAAACTGAATGGTCAACCCTTAAATCATCCAGAGCTACAAATTCTTCTGGATCTATGTTGACTGAATAATGTGCTCTTTCTTCAGCAGTTTCTCTCTCAAGAGAAACCTCCTCCACAACCAGAAAATAATCCACAAAAACGTCACTAGGGACTTTAGGAACATCTCCCACTTCTCCTTCGGGAGCCTTTCCTTTGTTCCCCGGACTTGTTTTAGCTCTTTATGCCTCAGTTGTGTCAGCAGCGTCACTGGCAGTTGCAGTTGTGTTAGCCTGCAGAGCTGACTGAGCCTCAACTGTCTTTACAACTTCGTTGGCGTCAGCAGTTTCTTCCTGTTGAGTAGTCGAAGCCTCAGCTACCTTAGCATCATCACGGGCTGGAGATGGCACCATTAGGGGTGGGACATCAACCAATGTAAACTTTGACAAGGCGGCTTCCTAGCGTGCCTTCTTCATCTCGGCTGCTAGTTCCTCGATAGTTGCATCATCTACAACTTCCCCTTTGGAGGTGGACTCAACTTCGTCCTCGGTGTTAAGAAATTCCACTAACACATTTTCTTTAGAGTCATGCAGCGCACTAATCGCTTCTCTTTCAGGAGACTCTGAAGGAGGAACTGGCAATTTTCCTTTCTCAACAACACCACCACGGAAAAAAGTCTCAACCTCCTTTGGGCCTTTAGCAACCTTAACAACAGTCTTAACCGCTGTAAGACCTTCATCAATCCCTTTTGCAGACTGAGTTGCATTGGGGTCTTCTACAACCTTCCCTTCTGCAGATAGAGCTGCATTGGGGTCTTGGACTTTGGCATCCTTCGAGGTCTCAACCTCTTAGATTGCACTTTCAAGACCAGTAGACTTAACGGCTATGTTCTGTTGTCCATCCTTTGCCTCACCTCCTCTAGAAATATCCTCGGCCTGCAACACAGTTGGAATTTTAGTTGAGACAGTCTTAACCATCTGAGCATCGTCAATACCACTATGTTGAGACAGTTTTCCCCTTAGCTAGCGCACCAGCTGAATCACGATCAGCAGGGTCACTTGACACATGAGACTCGATTTTTGTTCCTTTTGAGTTTTCAGCTGATTGGCTAGTTGTCTCAACAACTTTCGCAAGGGTTGGCTCAGCCAGGTTGCCCCCTACATCTTCATCCTTAGCTTCATTGCTAGTTTCCCTGGGTTGTCCATCGGAGTGCGCTGGTAAGGTGGAAGCATCAATGTTCCTCACCATCTCAAGAATATCAGGGGTAGGAGAGATTTGAATGGACGATGACTCTCCAGGGCCCCTGAGCATAGACTTCTCATGTATCTCCTTGGACTCTTTCAGTGCTTGCTGCAACTCAGCTTTCTTGATTGGGTCAGTTGCATCCACCACTTCCACGTCACTGTTGCTCGCACTTTGCAAGGCACTTTCAAGAACATTAGTGAAAGGACAAGAGTGAGGTATTAGGGATTCCTCAACTGCCTTGGCCTTCTCAATCGCCTTAACCTTTACCTCATCCTTCTTCTCATAAAGGATGATCGTGCAAAAATCTTCATCTAGAGTAGAGTGAATAGCAATGTTTTCCAAAGACTCTAGGAGGTATTCCTCCTCCTCTATGAACTCATGATTTTCAAACTGATATCGGGCCGCACTTAGCTTCCAGGCCCTCCATATGTGCAACCTTTCTTGAATGTTTGGATAAGCAGGGGATAGAATTTGAAGATCATCATCGTCCTCCTGCATGTGCTCGTCAGCAGTTTTTTCTTCCTCAGCAACATCATTGTCTATCTGAGGGGATGTCACAGCTAACTCTTCATTCCCTGTGTCAGTTGTGTCTGGTTTAGAAGTCTCAGTTGTTGGCCTAACATCTATCTCTTGATGTGGCTGAGCATCTGCCAAATTTTCTTGCTCAGTGTCCTCCACACCATCTCCTTCTTTTGATATCTGTTGCTCATCCACAACAACCTTTTCCTTCTCAGCAGTTCATGACTCAGCTGGCTTAGCAGCTTTTTCAGACTTCTTCACCAGTCTCCTCCTGGTTTTTCTTTCTAGAGGAACATCAACCTCCACGTTCTCTGGCTCTACAGTAGTGAAAGTTGTCTTTCCAGTTTTTTGCTTCTTTACAGTTGGCTTGCGGGGCACAACTGTTCTCTTCCTTCGGACTACTGGAGAGAGGGAGCTGGAGCAGGGGCTATCTTAGGTGTGGGGGCCTTGGTAGAAACAGCCGTGTCCTCAGGGACATTCTCACCCGATTCCTCCTTAGAGGTTGCAGACCTCTTTGCATGGGCTTGCCTCTGGGCACCGGAGATGTTTGTCTTAAACATCTTTTTGTTCGCATGAAAGGTTTTCCCATTGCGAGAGGAAAACCTTTCTTCTCCATCAAATGACCTAAGAACAGGCCATATCCAAGAGAGCTTCCAAACTTTCCATGTTCACCCACCTTCATATTCAGAACATTCTGGCATAGTTTGCTAAAAACAAACTCAGCCCAGTTGACTTCCTTATCCTCCAAGATGGTTGCCATTACAATTAGCTTAGTCTAAGAGAGCTGATTGAATGAGACGAACATCATGTAAACACACTTTGCTACCACATCCATCAGCTTCTGGTAGTCTTCCTTAATCAGTTTCTTCACAGCTGAGTAATTTGGCTTTGCAGTAGCCTCCGTCTTGGCTATTTCTTTCCACATAGTAGCCAAATCAACATCTTTACCAGTCAGCTCTTTCAGTCCACTGGTTCGAAGAAAACAATGTTTAGCAAGGTCAGCAATAGTTAACTTAAATGTCTCGTGGTTGATGGATGAGCGAATCTCAACATCGTGAACTTCAACACTCACGTAGTACAAGGCAACTTCCTCAAGGTAGGTGTGAGAAAACTCCATAGAAAGAAACTTCTTGAGTCCTACCTTCTCAAGTTTCTTAGCAATCTTCTTAGCCTTTGTCTTTAGAAATTTCTGAATTTTGTTTAAGTTGTCATGTCAGCATATTCTGCTGCTTCTTGCCTTTGCCTTTATATCCTTGTCCAGCATGTTTGTGATTGTGAGTGTGAGTGGGTGCAACATATGGTGCTTTGGGTTTTTGGAATCCCCCATTACTTGAGGATCTTTTCTCCAAAACCACTCTTGGAGTTTGGGCATGCACAAAGGAATTGAATTCTATGCCTGTTTTATCTCCACTTTCCTTTTGTATCATTATCAATTCATCCAATGATTTAGATGCCTTGCTAAATGATGCAATCATATTATTCAAATCTTTTTCCCTCTTTTCTGTTTCAGCTAAGTCTTCTTCGATTTAGCTATCTCAGCCTTTAGCTCATTGTTCTCATCAACTATGTGACTTAGAGTACTCAGCTTCTTAGTCAGCTGTGAGTTTTGGCTTTTGAGTTGGTTGTTTTTCTCATTTAAAAGTGTGTGTGAGGATTTTATGTGCTCAAAATCTTTCATCATTTTGCCAATAGAATCATAAAGATATGTGGGCGATGAAGTGTTTGTGTCACTATCACTATCATCGAATTATAATGACATGAGTCGAATGTACCTCATCTTCCCCGTTCTTTGCATCTTGTTCTTTGGCCATGAGGCATAACAATGCCTCTTCTTCAGTATCTGAGGAGTAGTTTGCCTCACTGTTGTCCAACTCATCTGGTTTTTTGACTTGGCTATGTTAGTTTCAAATACCAACATCACTTTCTTATTTTCTTGTATCCTTTCTCTTAAGACTTTTCTTTCCTCCTCATTCCTATACTTGTTGATCAGTGGGTAGGGACACTTAACAAAGTGTCATGGTTTCTTATTGTCGACTCTGTCGCTCTCGATTATCAACTCTCGATATTCGCTCTCGAGGTCGCTCTCCTTAGTGGTCTATCCTCCTTGGTCTTGGAAGGTGATGAGTGTCTCCTAGAGGTTTCACCCTTGTTTCTTTTATAGTTCTTATTAAAGAACTTGTTGAATCATTTCACCATTAGGGCAATCTCCTCTTGGTCAATGGTTTTCTTGGAGTCAACTCTTTTGGATTCTCCAGCCATGACTGCAACTGTCTCTTCTTGCTCTTTCCTTTGGAGCTCAAATTCATAAGCCTTCAAATCTGAGAATAGCTCATGGTTGGATGTTCTTATCAAATCCATGTCGTGTCTCAAGGCCATCACATTTATTTCCCATTCAGCTGAGAGCAACCTCAGTATCTTCATACACATTTCTTTCTGAGTTATTCTTTGCCAAGAGCTGAGAGCTCATTTGAAATCTCCGTGAATTTGGCATCCAGCTGATCCAGAGTTTCACCTGCAAGCATTTTAAAGTTTTCAAATTTATGTACAACAACAGTTAATTTATTTTCTTTAATTTGATCAGATCCTTCACAAATTAAAGTCAGTTTTTCCCAAATTTCTTTAGCCGTTCTGCAAGATTTCACTTTGTTGAACATGGCTTTATCGAGGGTTTTATAGAAAATGTCCTTGGCAACATTATCCAAGTTGTATCTCTTTTGATTCTCATTTGTCCACTCGCATCGAGGCTTCTCGACCATGGGTGGTCTTGGTGCAAAAAGGCAATCGGGACGACAAAGAAGAAGAAAGACGTGCGGCAAGAGAGCTGCAGCGCCTCTCCTTCAGCTACGGGTGCAACAGGAGCAGGAGCCCTAACAACTGTGTTCACTTTCATTATTTGTAGTATCCCATCCTCAATGACAAACCACATTTCATCGTGTAAGGCTAAAAGATGTACATGCATGCGTATCTTCCAGTCATCAAATTCCTCGACAGTAAACATAGGAATGCGAGTTAGATTTGCTTCCATGATAATAACTTATTTTTGAAAGAAAATCTTATAACAACAAGTGTTTTATCTTTTGAAAAAGATTTAGAGCTAGTTCCGTAACCAGTATGGAAGGCTCAATGAACCAACTGCTCTGACACCATTTGTAGGTCCCAAGGGGTGATAATGTAAAGTCTAGAAGGGGGGTTGAATAGACTTTACCAAATTTTCGATTTTAGTCCTTTTAAATCAGAGTTTAGTCACAAGTCAGCTGGGTCCTTGATGGACAGCTTAATTTACCTTCACAGTAGAGTTAGCCACTCAACAGACTAGACTGAGTTGTTGATAAGATAACTCAGCTGATTCAGTTAACTCTTTTAGAAATTCAGTAGACTTGGTTTTACAGCGGAAGACTTTCTCTCTTTGTTTAAAATATATTTTCAACACTTGTTTTTAAGCTTGATTATTATCAGTTGACTTAGCAAATATAACAAACAACAATTAAGATATGCAAGAAATTAAAGTGCTGAATGTAAAAGACACAGAGTAATTTTTATAGTGGTTTGAGGATGGGGATGGGGTAATTCCTCTAATCCACTATTCTCTAACCCCTAGAGGTAATCCACTAAGTAAAGTTGAATTTGTTACAAAATGGTGCCAGTCCAAGATAGCCTTGATCACACAGCTGGCTTCTCCTAGGACTCAGCTTCTTCACAAGACGGTTGTCCTGCTACTTCAACTCCTTCATACTTTTTGATTTGTTCACACAACCCTCCAATAAGTCTAAATCTTTGGTTCGAATTGGAACCTCACTACACTTCCTTCAACATTGGATGTGTAGACCTCTTGTCTTTAAACAAAGATTTCCTCTTCAACAGTTTGAAGTTGTCTTTCCTTCACTGAGTGTGTTGGATCAATTTCCTTCGAGTTTTAGGCTTGAGGATAGTGTGAATGCTTGAGAGAATTTTGCTCTGGTTTGCAGGTTAGTGTCTATTGCTTTACTTGTATTTGTAACCTCTCTCAAATGAATTCTTTAGCCTTTTATAGTGCCTGTTTGAAAAATATATCCGTTGAAGAGATAAATGTATTTTTTAAACTACACTTTGAGGTTGCTGGCTTGTCTTGTCTGGCAGCATAGATGTAGAATGATCCTCAAATTTACTGCGCTGCAGCTTTTTCTGAAACTCTGCAGGTTTCCAGGAACATCCCATTGGTTCCTTGCTTTTTGCAGTCTTTCAACAAAACAACTTTATTGTACTCAGTCTGACACATTCCTACTTTCAGCAAACATTTGACTTTACTTGACAATGAATCTCTTCAGCTTTCTTGAGTCCTTTTTGCTACATAACCCCTTAGGCAGTCAACTCCACTTGGGCAAAATTGCTTTTTTGGTCCGTTAAGTTGGCTCAATTTTGCTTTTAGTCCTTTAATTTTTATAGGTTGCGTTTGGCAAACACTAACTTTTCTAAACCTGCACATTTAGTCCGATTTTAAAATTTCGGGGATATTTTATCCCTAAAATGCTGAGTTGGGCCACTTTTTATTGAAATGACTATTTTGCCCAGTTTTTTGGAAGAAACCTTTGGTTATGTGCATATCACATGACTTGTTTAATATCTCAATAAAATTAAATAACAAAAATAAATATAATATTAAATTGAAGTAAAGAAAAATATGAACATATATTTATAATTTTAAATTCAAATATTTTTTTAATTTAATTTAAACAAAGTAATCTGAGCATATATTCATAATTTTCAACAGTAAATAAATTAAAAAAAAGGAAAACAAAAAAAAACAGAAAAAACATGTATTTACAATTTTCAAATATATATAAAAACTAAAAAAATAGAACACAAAAAAAACATATATATCTATAATTTTTAACTCTAAATTAAAAAATTAAAGAAAAAATGGAAAAAATAATAATAAATTAAATAATTAAAATAAACAAAAAAAACTTAAATTTAATAAAATAGTCGAACATATATTTTTATTTTTTCAACATTAAATAAAAATAGAAAATAAAAATAAAAGAAATTTATTTTCTTTTTTTTTTGTTTTCCGTTTTTTGTTTTCTATTTTTTTAAATTTTTATTACAGTAGAAAATTGTAAATATATTTTTTTCCGGTTTTGTTGTTTTCTATTTTTTCTTTAATTTTAATTTACAGTAAAAAATTAAAAACTATATTTTTTCTATTTTTTTGTTTTTTATTTTTCTTTTATTTTATTTACGGTTGAAAATTATAGATGATATTTTTTTTGTTTTCTAATTTTTTTTATTTTTATATATAGTTCAAAAATGTAAATAAACATTTTTTCTGTTTTTTTTTTTGCATCTTAACTTTTTTTAATTTTATTTACAGTTGAAAATCATAAATATATGTTCATATTATTTTCTTTAAATTAAATTAAATAAAATTTGTCGACCATATATTTTAAATTTTTCAACTTTAAATAAAAATTAAGGAAAACTTGAAAAAACAAAATAGTACATTATTTTCTTTTTCTTTTGATTTTTCCCAAGGTTTCCTTCCAAAAAAAAGGGGCAAAATAGTCATTTCAATGAAAAGTGGCCCAACTCAGCATTTTAGGGATAAGATATCCCTGAAATTTTGAAATCGGACTAAATGTGCAGGTTTAGGAAAGTTAGTGTTTGCCAAACGCAACCCATAAAAATTAAAGGACTAAAAGCGAAATCGAGCTAACTTAACGGACCAAAAAAGCAATTTTGCCACTCCACTTGCTTGGGAGTGACTTAGCTGTCAGTTTGCTGACTGAGACAACTTTTCTGCCATTTGACTGATCCTTCGCTGCACTACTCAGCTGACACACAACAGAGTCTTCACTTCGATCTTCAGTCAACTTCTGCAATCTTCAACTCGGCTTCTTCGACTCAGCTAATAGAACCATATCTATTACACACTTGACTTTACAGCAAAATTGCGTTGCCAACTTCTTAATCTAAATTTTACATGATATCATCAAAATCTATTACATAGATTTCCCAACATACATTGAACCTAGCAAGGTTGTTGTCTGAAGACCCTCCCAAGTTGAGTGAGGATAGAACAGATGCTCAAGTCGTTCATGTGGTGGATGCTTGGAATTATACCGACTTCCTTGTCAAGAATTATGTCATGAATGGATTAGAAGATTCACTATATAATGTGTATAGTTATAAATGATCTGCTAAAGAATTGTGGGAGTCTCTTGACCACAAATATAAGTCTAAGGATGCAGGGGCTAAAATTTTTATTGTTGCTCGATTCCTAGACTTTAAAATTGTTGATTCCAAAATTGTGATAAGTCAAGTGCAAGAATTTCAGGAGATCTTGCATGAAATATATGCTGAGGGGATTATTTTGAGTGAAAGTTTCCAGGTGCCCGCAATAATTGAAAATTTTGCTGCCAGCTTTGAAAGATTTTAAGAACTACCTGAAGCATAACATAAATGAGATGAACGTCGAAGAACTTGTTGTCAGACTTCGGATTGAGGAAGATAACAAATGTTCTGAAAGTAAGATGTTTAGTCATGTGGTTGTTAAAGCTAATGTTGTGCACCATGCCAAAAGATCTAAAGGAGAAAAGAAATCTAGTAAATGGTTCAACAATTGGGGACCAAAATGTGGCGTTTCTGAGAATAAATTTGAAGGAAAATGATTCAATTGTGGCGGCAAGGGTCACAAGGCTTCAGACTGTAAGAAGCCGAAGAAGAACCAGGAGGCTAACATGGTTGATGACATTTCTAAGGAGGTGTCCGATATGAATCTTGTTGCTGTGATTTCTGAGTGAATCTGGTGGGTCAAATCAATGGTGGATTGACACTGGCGCAACCATACATGTGTGCTCCAATAAGGAGATATTTAGTACCTTTTAGGCTGTTGAGAATGGTGAGAAGCTGTATAAGGGGAATTTTGCTTCTTCTGACATCAAAGATCAAGGGAAAATGGTTATAAAAATGACATCCGGAAAGGAACTGACTCTCAACAATGTGTGTATGTGCCAGATGTCCGGAAGAACTTGGTGTCCAAATCGCTTTTAATTAAGCATGGATTTCGTGTTGCCTTTTAGTTAAATGTTATAACTTTAATGAAAAATGGATCATTTATTGGGAAAAGGGTATATTACTGAAGGGCTTTTTACGCTCAGTGTAATAGTGGTTAAATCAAAAGGCAATAAAATGAAGAACGCTTCTATTTATTTGCTTGAGTCTTCCAATTTGTGGAATGGTAGACTAAGACATGTTAATTATGATACTCTACATAAATTAATTAACTCGAATCATATACCAACATTTTATATTGATTCAAAGCACAAGTGTGAAACTTGTATTGAGGCAAAGTTAATAAAGACATCATTTAAAAACGTTGAAACAATTAATGAACCACTTGATTTGATTCAAACTGATGTATGTGTTTAAAATCAACTCAAACACGTGGTGGGTATAAGTACTTCATTACTTTTACTGATGATAACACAAAGTTTTGTTATGTATATCTTCTTAAAAGTAAATATAAAACAATAGAGAAATTCATACTCTATAAAACTGAAGTTGAAAATTGGTACGTGTAAAATATACGTGCATTTAGGGGCTTATTTTGGTACATATTTGATACATTTGCATATATATTTAGTGTGTTTCAGTTGGTTTCCTTTGTTGGGCATGATATCGTGTACTTTTGTGATTTTTACAGAAATAGAGTTTTATTTGCAAAGATATCGATGAGGACGGCCTGGACAAGAATGTTGAATGCGAAGAGATGATCAAATATGCGAAGAAAACGACGAGGAACAGAAAACACGGTCCACCCGTGTATTCTTACACGGTCGTGTATTTTTCACCCTTGTGATTTAACACGTCCGTGCGACTTGTTCAAGCGAAGAATTTCACAGAAATACACGACCCAACCGTGTAATAGTACACGGTCGTGTACTTTGCTCTGGACCAAAATAGAAGCTGAAACAACTTACACAGTCGTGCATTTTGTCCATCAGTTGATTTTGTTTCCTAATTTCGTCATACTCTACCGGGGATCTTGCAAAGCATCTATATAAGGACGACCAAAGCCCTACATGCAAAACACGAAATTTGAGAGATAAAATACACATGAATGAGAGAAAAACACACTTCAACGAAGAACAAAGCAAGACCGTTCGCATCTACGAAGGTGCAAAAGTTCAAAACTTTGAAGAAGAATCCATCCTGACAAGAAGGGTTCTATCATCATAGTTTAAATCTTTTGTTCTGTACCTAATTTGATGTCAACTTCTTTGATTTCAAGTTTGTCTGTGAATTTATTTTCAAATATGTTAGGCTGAACTTCTTAATCCTAGGGCATGATCAAAACTGTTGATTCATGTTAATTCCAATTTGATTGTTTCTTCTTAATTGGTTTCTTGTGTTCTATTTTTGAATTCTAGTGTTTATTTCTTGTAGATTATCTGGCCAATAATTTGGATGTCTTATTTGTTAGTTCATAATCCGGGAGATGAGTTCTAACTTACGGAAAATGAGTTCATAACATAAACAATATAAAGTCGGGAGGCTTATAACAGTTTGTGGAGGTTTATTGCAATTCTAAGATCTTTTGGGAGTTAATCTTAATTGTTGAGTATGGATACTAGCAATTCTTATTAATCAACGGTTTATTTGCTTCAGGAGAGGGAATAAACTACTTTAGGAATTGAACCCATAGATACACAGAAATTGGTTTTGATGAAACATTAATTGGTATTAACATTGATGAAGCATTTTGAGATTATGTTCCTAGGGTTGCTTTTTGTATTTGTTTGAAATTTTGTGAAGTTCGGGTTTATTTATTCATTATATATTTTTAGTTGATAATTTAGGATTAGTTTAGATAACAACTTTATGATTTCCAATCGCTTCAATAAAATCGAAGTACGACATTACTGTACTTTATGTGTGATGTGAACCGTCGCAACGACGTGCATACGACCCAAACAATAATATGTTGCTAACCCAAGATCTTCACTAGTTCGATTAAAGATGGTGGAAACCTCGACCCATTGCTTAGAAAAGCAAGAACCTCGGTATGCGTAGATGCCACAAACAAATGCGGAAGTTTGTTTGATAAGTCGTAATTCGCAACAAGATGAACAATCTTGAAGCTCTTGGAAAAACCCAAAGGTTTGAAGCGAAAATCTCAATCCAATATTCAATATCAAAGTCGTGTTATGAAAAATAAACAAATGTTTGCCATATATAGGTGACTCAAACAAACCCTAAACAAACTAGAAAGGAAAAAAAGTGTAAACCTAAAGAGAAAGCTCAATTGCAGTCAAGATTCACGTATGGGCGAAAATACGCATACAGGATCTTCGAATCTGCTACTGGTGTCTTCATAATAGTTTTATCCCTTTCTCTTAGCTTTCTATAGAAACTTGAATAAACCCAATACCAATTTTGTAAAGAAAGTGATGGCCCAAATACTAAACCCTGCCAGTGCTGAAAACTATTGACGCGTTTGGACGTTTTTGAAAGCAATCCCTTGTTCTTCGATCGTCCATGCTTCTTTCCAACACATGATTAACTACCATGACTCTAGACTCAATATAATTGGCCCTTAACGTGAAGTTGGTCACTCAAACGACTCCAAACAACAAAAATAAACAACTAATATATGATAAACAAATACAAGAACTCAATTACATAGTGTTGCCCGGTGTAGGTCCCAAGGGGTGTAAGTGTAAGGTTTAGAAGGGGGGGTTGAATAAACCTTACCAAATTTTCGATTTAGTCTTTTTAAATCTACAAAGTTCTACACAGCTGTGTCCTTGATGGACAGTCGAATTAGTCACTCAAGAGAGTTAATCTCTTAATGACTCAAATGAGCTGTTAATGGAGTAACTCAGCTGTTGGCTATAATTTGACTCAACTGTGGTTTTGTTTTCAGCGGAAGACTTAACACCCTTACGTTTAATTAAGCAAGATTTTAGAGCTTGATTTAGTACTTATAAATTATCAAATGGATAGCAAATTTATCAGAGATATAAGCGAGTTAAAAGTGCAGGAATTTAAATGCTTTGAAATGTAAATGACACAATAAAATTTTTATAGAGGTTCAAGATGGGGTAATTCTTCTACTCCTCTCTTCTCCAACTCCTGGAGGAATCCACTAGGTAATGATCAGTTTACAAAGTGGTAACAGTCCGTATACAAGTCTTGATCACAACAAATGACTTGATCCTTTTGGGACTCGATCCTGAGACACCTGATCACTCACCAAGCTTCTCGCACGACTGCGCTTTTCTTCACAGGCAGCCGCCTTGCTACTACACTCACTTGCTCAAGCACTTTGGATTTGATCACGAAGCCCTCCAAAAGCTTAAGACTTGGTTCACCTTGAACCTTTCTACAATCCTTCCGGAATGTAGACCCCTTGTTTTCGTATTTCCTCTTCAATCGAGTGAAGTTCTCTTTCCTTCACGAGGTAAGTGTTGGATTGATGTACTTGAGATGTAGGCTTGAGGATTGAGAATGTTTCGATTTTGATAAGCTTGTATATCTCACGTGTGTGTCATTCATCATCCTTCTCAAACAAACTCCTCAGGCCTTTTATAGTGAACTTTCAAAAATTTGCCCGTTGAAGAGATAGGCTCATTTTTGAAAGTCACTTTGCGATCGTTGGCTTGCGCTTCTTGGAATTGCCATTTCCTCGTATGAATTGTTTTATCACCTTTTCGAGTTCGACACGGTGTAGTGCTTCCCATTGTTCATTCCTTTTGCACGCTTCTCGACCGAGCACTCCAAGAAAGGTGGTATGGAGATATTACTTGTTTAAGTAAATCTCTTGATTTACGTACAACGGTTCTTTTTACGATTATCTCGACTTGACCGCATTTCCTTGCTTTCCCCAGGTGACTTAGAGTCGACTTCCAATCATGGATGACTCTTACGTCACTTCACTTGAGACTTGCTTCTCTTGAGTTGACTTGATGATGTTCCACTCACCGCATCTCACCGCTTCTTTCAATCGAGTTCTGTCGCTCTTCTTTGCCGTACTCATTGTCTCTCGTGATTTTCCTTCAAGTCTTCGATTGTCTTCTTGCATGTTAGGGCGTAGGCGACTTAACTCGGCTTTGGCCACTCTAATTGTTACAATACATTTTACGGCCAAGGATTGGGGTGCCAACTTTCTATTCTAAGTTTTACATGGCATTCATCAAAATCTAAACAATAAAATTCCTAACAATTTCCCCCTTTTTGATGATGCCAAAACTTAAATTATTCAAAGATGCAAACAACAATGATACATACAGATAGTGTATTGACATAGAATGTATGCGAGAATCAATTCTTTTTATTGATCATATCATTCTTGTTCCTCAACACAATCAAGCATACAAGGTGTATCGAGCATATAATTGTCTTCACAAAAATTAAAGAATTTATATCTTTATTACGTAAGACTTACATTGTATGTATTTACATAATAAAGTACACGGGGTGGGGTGGACAAGAACACTTCATCTTCTTCGCCATCTCCTTCTTTCGTCTTGATCAAGATCTTCTTCTCTCTTTCTTCTCTTCTTCTCGTCATCACCGCCTTCTTTTTTTCTTCTCATATGCTTTTCTTGCAGCTTTCATCTATTCTTATTCTTTCCTGTCTCTCTCCCGCCATAGCTGAGTTTGTCTCTTGTTTTCTTCTTCTATTCTTTTTGCATACTCGGCGTTAGTTTTAGCCACTCGCAAAATTGCCACTTGGTCAAGCCCTCCCAAGATCCCTCCTTTCTTCCCTGGATCTACGTATTCAATGTTCTTGGGCGAGGCCTGGTCCCAAGCTTCTTCCTCCACTCGCTTCTTCTTCCTCTACCTGCAGGGCGTATCTTTATCGAGTCTTCTTCTTTCCCAAACAGTGCCACGGAGTGACCAAGCAGAGCGATCGCTTAGGTTGTCTGCCGCTCGTCGCCTTCTTCACATAATGTGAGACCCTTTTCCCAAGACTGAGTCCCAAGCTTGAGCCATGGACATATTTGCAAAGTATCCCTCGGTTCGAGCGTTTTGAATTCATCGACTGAACGTGGCTCTGTCCCGACATCCGAGATGGCATAGGTGTCTCTGTCCAACCGGAATGCCTCCATGTTCTTTCAAGATGTTCATCACCCTGGCATCCATTCTTCCTTCCACTTCCTTCATCCCGCTTCAATTGATTTTCTCTTCTCGGCCATAGATACAACAGAGTGTTGGAGTGGCGTAAGTCACCGGAGTTTGCCGCTTATAATGTCACCAGTGATAGACCTTGTTGGGGAGTTTGTGCAATCATCAATGTTACATCTGCTGATCCTTCCCCTCAACAAGTTTTCCTTTCTTCTCGTTTTAGGACTTCCTCACCGATTTTCCCGACTCACCGCTTGCTCCTTTCTTTTTCGGCTTCGTGATTTTGTCTTTAAGGTATTCCTCTTCCCCCTTTTTGGCATCATCAAAGGATAGAGGAACCCCGGGGAACATCTTTGGCAAGCATGAAGTCGAAGTCTTCGATGGTTGAGTTAGCTTCAAGTCTGCAACGTTGTATGCAACACGGAATTCGAGATCTAGTAGCGTTGGATTCTCGCTGAAATCGCTTCATCTCGGCCATGAGAAGGCTGAATTTTCTTGTCATGTGTTCTTCCAAACGCAGAGATCATGTGTATGTTGTTCACGCAGCGGCCTTGATCTCGGCGATGTGAGCTTCATGCATATGCTCAATGTGCTCTCTCGGCTTTGTCTTTGCATCGCATTTTCGCTCTCCATACCAAAGCACTTATTGAACAATTGTCTCAAGTATCTCACCTGTTCCACACGCATTGTTTGTCTTCTTTGTTGCCACCATTCCATTATCCGAATCATATGCCTCTTAAATCACCGTAAGGGTGGCATCTCTGTTGTCCAATCGCATGTCCAAAGAGGCCTAATGCCTCTCCATCCTTTCAATCTCATCAAAGAGTGCCTTGAACACTTCTCGAGCTTCAAATGATTCTTCATTGCGGTGATGGCCATACAAAGATCGAAGTCATAATTGGGCCGGAACAATGGTGTCGATGGAAGAACAGAGCCTGGTCCGTGATAGCGTGCTGTTCGTTTTTGATTCTTCGTGGAGTTCTCGTATCTCCAAATAAAAGGAAAAGATTCTACAAAAGAATCATCACCGCCAACCGGGATCTGTTCGATGATGAGCGGTGCGCGTGATGTTCTTTTTAGGAATCGATCTGCTGCGCGCAGACTTGAGGAGCTTTGTGCGGTGGTTTGTTGTTCACCGGGTTACTTTGTGGAGTAGACCCTGGCGAGCCTCAGTATGTCTTAACCTTCGTTGGTCTCACCGATTTCTCCATTTCGATGAGACGGTCCTCGGCCTTATCGGAGCGTCGTCGGGGCGATGATGAGATTTCCATAGGTGGCTCATCATCAAAATTAAAGGTTTGACGAGTAGTCTTGGGATCGACTTGCTCGTGCTTGGAACATCCGCACTTGAGTCTTTTGGATTTGTCATGGGGATGACTCGACTTCTTCTTCGCCTTGATCCCGGAAAAGTAACATCGTGGTTGTCCTGGAGTCATGAAGTGCGCGATCTCCTTCTCGGATGGGTCGATGATACCAGGAGGCATGTTCTCTACTTGGTGTGTTACCCCTAAGTCTCAACCTCCCGTGGGCCTTCATTTCCTCCAGCGGTCTCTCTTCGCTGCGAGGCACTGTCCTCCCTTTCGACGATGTCACTGCCTTAGGGTCTTCTACAATGGCATCCATTGGAGTCTCAACCCCATGGATTGCACTTTCTTCGCCCAGTGTTAACTCCCGTGGCTATTCCTTCCTCGTGCCTCGATTGCATCAACAAAGCAGTGTCATTAGCCTTCGGAGCGATTGTCACCTCGGTGAGACAGTCTCAATCAATGCGAGCTTCGTTGATGGCAACTTGTTGTTCTTCTTGTGTGTGATTTTTCTCTACTTCACCTTCCTCGCATGGAGGGAGTTTCCCCACTCGGGCGCACCACCGAGTGACTTGGAATGGGGTCACTCGTCTCCAAGCTCCCGGTTGTTCCGATTGATTGCTCAGTAGTTGGGGCGGTGGTAGCACACCTTCAATAGGGGTTGGCTCGACCGGGGTCCCCACTATCCCGGTTTCATCGCCATTTCCTTATTGCCTTCTTTTCAGAGTGAGTTTTGGAAGTGGTAGCGGAACAACAACGGTGGCTATTTGTTTGAACCACTCCCATTGGATCGATTTCGGTTGTGATCCGGAGGACTCTCCTGGTCCCTCCATTAATCTTTGCTCGTGAAGGATTCTTGATTCGTGCAATGCTTGCTGCATTTGCAACTCTTCTCGTAGCGGCGGCATTCTCCGTTCCTCGTCACTACTCGAGAGAAGACATCAAGGAGAGGATGTGTGTGTTACGTGGTGCCGAGATAGGGCGGATGCTTGCCTTCTCTCGTGCTTCGGCTTCTTCACTTGCTTTTCTCTCTCCTTGTCCTTGTATATCTGCACAGAATGTCTATGCGATTTGTCTTCATCCGTAGCCGGGAGCACAAGAGTTAATCGAGGAAATTTAGCGCCTTCCTTTCTTCTTCTATGAATTCAGGCCGTTGGAACTGTTCCCGACTTGCTCAACTTCCATTTTCTCCACTCACGCAGACGATTTTGGATGTCCGGGTAAGGTGGAGAGAGGATCATTACATCACTATCTCGCTTGGGTTCTTCTTCTTGTGCTTCTTGGTGTGTGAGCTACAACAGAAAGTCTTCGGTTGCCTCTGCTGATCACCTTCACAGACTTGGTCTGTTTCATCAATTACATCCGGAGACTCTACTTCTCCGGTAGTCTCGGTATATGTGCTAGGTAGCCGAGTGACTCGACTCACCGGTTTGTCCTGTTGGGACCGCTTGACGAGTCTTCTTCGTCTCTCCTGGTTTGTACCAGGGAATTTCTCGTTCGAGGTGGTGTCCTCCGAGTCTTGGGCGGCCGGGCCGGTGCGGTGTTTGTTTCGAGGAGCGGCCGTCGTGGCTTCTCGCCTCTCCTCTTTTTGACAATCGGAGAAGGTATTTGTGAGTCCTTCTCGACCGCTAACTGCGCAGGGCAGTGACACACAAGGCAGGGGCGGTGACTCTGCTGCGGGGCGAGCATGTTTGGTTTTCTTTCTTTGCGGGCAGTATCTTCTTAGCACCGCGAGGCGCTTTCTTCTTAGGCCGGAGAGGAAGCGGTGTCTTCGGTCGGTGATTCCCCCTCACTGTGTCGCTCTCTTGGCGTACGCCGCTTCCTCGAGCACCGAGAGGTTAGCACGAACATCCTCTTGTTAACATGGAAAGCCTTCCCATGTCTAAGAGGTACTCCTTTCACCTCCAATAGCCGGCCAATCACCGTGCCATATCCCGGGGATCCTCCAAATGACCCATCTTCTTTGAAGGACTTGTTCCCACGTTAAGCGCAGAGTCTGGCTTTGTAGACAAACTCAGCCCCGCTTTATCTTCTTTTCCTCGATGATTGCAGCCATCACAATCAGCTTTGCCTTTGACAAGATTGGTCAAAGTCGCCAAATTTGATGTCCATACACTTGGCAACTATGTCCAACAATTTGTTATAATCCTCCTTCACAGCTCTCTTGTTTCTTTGTGTATATTATTTTGTCAGCAACGCGTCGGACTTGGCTATCTCTTTCCATGCGTCGGCCCAGTTTACATCAGGCCTCTTTAATCTCGGATGCTCCTTCACGGTAGTGAGCAATATTCACCAAATCATTGGCGGATAGTCACCGCTTCTTCCGTGAATGCAGATGACTTGATTCCCTCATCGTGAATCTCAGCATTCACGTAGAATTGTGCGACCTCCTCCACATAGGTCATCGGATATTCTAGTGTTAGAAACGGTTTTAGCCCGGACGTTTCCAACTTCTCAGCGATTTTCTTTACCAGGGTGTCGTCGGACCCCTGCTTCACCATTCCGTCGAAATCCACCGTCGAACCGGTGTGGATTTGCTTTCCCAACTTGGTAAAGTCATAAGTTGGTGCCATTTCTCGATTATTTCAAGGAAAAACTCGAGAAAATGATTTTCGATTGATAGGGTTTTAGAGTATTTTGCCTTTGCTTTTGAGAGAATGAGATGAACAGTTTTAGAAGTGTGAGAGAGAAAATATGGTTTATGAAAGGGCGTGCGAGACGGTTTTGAATTGTGATCGAAATCAACGGCTTGGATTTCGCACGCATATTGAAGCGATTCATGTCTCGTATTTAATGCGGCAAAGATTTATATCCAATCATAGGCTTGGTGTGCGGCTTTATGTCCGTACACATCATCATTATCTTTGACGTGTTTCTTAAAACATTCCCGCTTAAGTCAAAACGACATTTGCGTTTTTGTCACTTTGCTCATAAGTTATTCACTTATCTCTTAGGCGATTTAACTCGCTTCTCACATTTCTCTTAGTGACTCAAATTTCTCACCGACTTGGTATAGTGACTTTCCGATCTGACTACATTCTTGGTGATTTTTGTTTTCATCTCTTTTTCACCTTCTTTCCTCCCATTTCTTTTCTTTGATTCTTCTGTGTCTCACTTAGCTCAATTAGCCCCAACTCATGTTTGAGTTCTTCAAATCTTGACTCACATAATGGTTTTGTGAAGATGTCGGCTAGTAGTTTATCGGTTGAGATATATTCCAGGATGATGTCCTTCTTTTCAACATGGTCTCTTATGAAGTGATATCTCGACATCAATATGTTTTGTTCTTGAGTGCAACACGGATTATGAGTGATTGCAATTGCACTTGTGTTATCACACATGATTGGAATTTCTTTTTCTTCAACTTCATAATCTCTCACCGTTCTTTGTCTCATCCATAGGACTTGGGCCTGCAACAATTTGCCCGCGCACTATGTATTCGCCTCACTTTGTAGAGATGGCTATTGAGTTTTGCTTCTTGCTAAACCAGAAATTAGTCTGTTTCCTAGCATTTGACATGTGCACAAGTACTCTTCCCGTCCACTCTGCATCCAAAGATAGTCGAGTCCGAATAGCCATTAGCTTGAATCCACCTTCCTTTGGATACCATAGGCCTACTTCTTGGCTTCCTTTCAAGTATCTCAATATTCTCTTAGTTTAAACAGCCGTCATATGGCTTTTTTTGGAGCAGATTGAAATCTTGCACATACACCTACAACAAAAGTGATGTCGGGCACCGCTAGGCCGTGAGATAGAGCAATGATCTAATAAGTGCTCAGATCTTGTTTGATCTACAGGCTTGCCATTTGCATCCATGTCCATTTTGATGATGTGTTCATTGGTATTTTTACTGAGAAGACTTCTCCTCCATACCAAACTTCTTCATTAAATCATTGGTGTATTTTGTTTGACTTATGAAGGTTCCATCCTTCAGTTGTTTCACTTGGAGTCCTAGGAAGAATGTCAGCTCTCCCATCATGCTCATTTCAAATTTACTTTGCATGAGGTTTGAAAATTTTTCACATAGCTCTTTGTTAGTGGATCCAAAAATGATGTCATCCACGTATATTTGAACAAGTAGTATACTCTTCTTGTCTTGAATTAAAAAAGTGTTCTATCTACTTTTCCTTTAGTGAATCCATTTTCGCTAGGAATTGTGACAGGTATCATACCATGCTCGGGTGCCTGTTTCAATCCGCACAGGGCTTTCTTGAGTTTGTATACCTTGTCTCCAAGAGTCTTCTGCTCAAATCCTGGAGGTTGTTCAACATACACTTCTTCTTCTAATAAGCCATTTAGGAATGCACTTTTTACATCCATTTGATATACAATGAAGTTCTTGTGAGTGCATAGGCAAGAAACATCCTTATAGCTTCCAATCTTGCTACAGGCAAATGTTTCATCAAAATCTATCCCTTCTTCTTGGCAATATCCTTTGGCCACTAGTCTTGCTTTGTTTCTTACCACGAACCTTCCTCGTTCATCTTATTTCGAACACCCATTTGGTTCCAATGACATTTTGATGTATGGGTCTTTGCACTAGTTCCCATACTTTATTTCTCTCAAATTGATTCAGACTCTTCTTGCATGGCTTGAATCCAATGTGTGTCATCCATGCTTGTGACACATCTTTTGGCTCTATTTGCGAGATGAAGCATGTGAACATTGCTTCTTGTTGATTCTGGATCTTGTCTTGACACCTTCTCTTATATTTCCAATGACAAGTTCTCGTGGATGGTCTCTCGGCCATCTTACATCAAAGTTGGAGTGAGTTAGCTGGGTTCGATCGACTTGGCGTTGTTTCTTTGTGGTCGACTCTCTCGTAATCACTTAGCCGCAAATTTTCCAGCGTTTTTGAGATTCACCATCTCATCTTCTTCTCAATTGATAATTCGGCTTGACTTGACAAAGATAGGGACTCTTCTCGTATGGTTGGATGTTTCACTTATCACCGTGACTCTTCAATGTCTTCTCCATTTATGTTTGGCTCATCAAATACCACATGAATGGATTCTTCTGCGACCATAGTCCTTTTGTTGAGTATTACTCAGAGGCTTTGCTTTCAATGAGTATCCTAAAAGATACCTTCATCGGCTTTAGCATCAAAAGTCTTTAGATTGTCTTTGCCATTGTTGTGGATGAAGCATTTACATCCAAATATTCTCAAATATGCGACACTTGGTTTTCTTCGATCCAGGATCTCATAGGGAGTCTTTGTCACCGTTGTCTATTTATCATACATCTGTTTTGAGTGTAGCAAGTCGTTGTGTTGATTGCTTGACCCAAAATCTTTTTGGTAACTCTGCTTCACTAACATGGTCCTTGCCGCTTTGCTTCTTTGAGGGTTCTATTTCTTCTTTCTCGCAACTCCATTCTGTTGTGGAGTCCTTGTGTGATAGTTCATGACCAATACCATTCTCAATACAATCTTGAGTTATTATTCCATTGACAAACTCGGTTCCTCATGCGATCTTATTTTGATAATGGTTTGACTCTTCTCGTTTTGAATCCTCTTCATCAATTTGTGGTAGTTTTTGTAGAGTTTCTTTCTTCTTGCACATGAATATTGTCCATGTATATCTTGAGTAGTCATCTACTACCACCAAGGTGTATTTCTTTCCACTTATCTTTGGCCAGGTTCCATCACAAATAGATCCATATGAAGCAGTGCAATATTCTTGTTGAGGATGGGCATGTCTTTTCTTTAAATGACGACTTGATTTGTTTTCCCTTCGACATGCGTCACATATACTCTCCTTCTTATATACTTGAGTCTGGAAGTCCTTCCACAAGATGACTTCTTGCAAGTTTGTTGATCGTTTTGAAATTGAGATGACTCAGCTTTTTGTGCCACAACCAACTTGATTGATTTCAAATTTGCTTTTGCAAGTAGACAGTCTTTGGTGTTGCGATTGACCAATCTACTACATACATATTTTTCTGTCTACATCCTTGCAGCACCACTTCATTTGATTCAGTATCTTTGATTTGGCATATGCCCATGTTGAATCCAACATTGTAGCCCTTGTCACAAAGTTGACTGATGCTTAGTAGATTGAAGTTTAGTCCTTCAACATATGCAACATCTGTGATTTCTAATCCATTCCTCTTGATGGATCCAATGCCTTTTATTTCACCTGGAGCTTCATTTCCTCCAAATATGACTTTTGCTCCTTTAACTTCCTTGAATTTTGACAGATTTCTTTTATTTCCGTCATATATAGTTCCTTGGCACTCAACTTTCTTGAACCTGCAATCAAGGAAATTAAGTTTTAGGTACCCATGCTTGTCTGGGTCCTGAGGGGTTAGAATTATAAGATGATCCAACCAACCTATAGCCAAATGATTTGACTCTAAGAGGTTGCCATCTATCAGTGCCATAATCATAATTAATCCTGGCAAATTGCTTGGGGATTCTAGGTTCATACAACTGTCTCTTTTGTCTGTATGCCTGCATATGTGTTTTAGCAATTTCCTTCCTTGGATAGTTGTGGTGTTTTTGAGTGTAGTGCCTAGGTGCATATGTGTGTTGATGAAAGCTCTTATACTTTTGGAATGGCCTTTGTTGAGTTCTAGGCCTTTCCCATTTGGGCTTGTATTCCATAAGTCTAGGCTGATAGTTCACATTATTCCAATCAGCTTGGCTTGGATATTTTCTACCATTCCCATCATATGTATTTCTTTTATGAGTTTTCTGGGATTTTTGGTAGCTCGCTTCTTCTTTTCTGAGTATTTTTGTTTGGAGTCTCTTTGAGGACTCGGTGAATCTCTTCTCACCGTCCTTTCAAAGACTCTCAACCTGGCCGTTTTTCCTTTTCCTTTGTAACCAAGGCCGTTTGCTTAGTATTGTGCTTTGGAGTGAATGTGTGTGCAACATTTAGAGTTTTGGATCTTTCAGATTCTTCATGACTTGAAGATCCTTTTTCCAAAATTACTCTTGAGGTTTGACATAGCATAGAGGAATTGAATCCTAAGCCTTTGTCTTGTCTCCACATTCTTTTTGACTCATAATAAGATCATCCAATGATTTAGATGCCTTAGTGAATGAGGCAATAACATTCTTGAGGTCATTCTCCCTCTTTTCTATAGCGAAAGAATTTACGCTTTATTAATTTAGCATTTTCAAATTTTTAAACTTTTATTCTCATTAGCTATTTGACTTAGAGTACTCGGCTCCTTAGTCGACTTTGAGTTTTGACTTTTGAGTAGGTCATTTTTCCTCATTCAATAGTGTGTGTGAGGTTTTAATGTGCTCAAAATCTTTCATCATTTTGCCTAATGAATCATAAAGATCGATGGGTGATGAGGTGTGTGTGTCACACGATCACTATCACTAGTGTCCGAGTTTGTTGAGTTAGATTGTACCTCATCTTCTTGATCTTGTTCTTTGGCCATCAAGCGGATCGGGGCTTCTTCTTCGAGTCACTTGAGTAGTCGGCTTCACTACTCTCCGAGTCACCGTGTCTCTCTTGACTTGGGCTTTGTCTCTCAAGCCGATCTCTGTAGCCATCATTGCCTTTTTCTTTTCTTTGTCTTCTTTCTCTCAAGACCTTTCTTTCTTCTTCATCTCTCGTATTTGCTTGACTACAGATATGAGCAATCAATGGCATAGTGACCTGGTTGTCTGCAGTTCCAACATAGATATTCACCTTTTGATCGGCTCTTTCCATTCTTGAGTTGTCGGCCCTTTGATATTCAACTTTTTGATGATCTGTTCTCTTGGTTGGCCTGTTCCCTTGATTTTGAGGGAGCCGAGTGTCTTCCGGAAGATTCACCCTTTCCTCTCTTGTAGTTCTTATTAAAGAACTTGTTGAATCTTTTAACCATCGTGGCTATTTCTTCCGGGTCAATGACTTCTTTGACCTCGGCTCTCTTCCCCATCTTTAACAATTAGAGCAAATTTGTTTTGGTACAAATTGTCTCTTCCTGGTCTTTTCTTCTCACCAAACTCATAGGCTTTGAGGTGCGAGAATAACTCATGGTTGGATGTCTTTAATAGGTCCATGGAATGTCTCGGTGCCATGACCTTCATTTCCCATTCACCGGAAGACTTTTAGGATTTTCATACACATTTCCTTCATGTATATTCCTTTCCAAGTGCGAGATAGCTCATTTGTGATTTCTGTGAACCGAGCATCCGGTTGATCCAGGTTTTCTCCCGAGATCATTTTGAAGTTCTCAAATTTTTGTACAGCCCACCGATAGTTTGTTTTCTTTGATTTGCTCTCGAGCCTTCACAAATCAATGTCGGCTTGTCCCCATTTCCTTAGCCGTTTTGCAAGATTTGACTTTATTGAACATGGCTTTGTCCAAGGTTTTGTACGGGATGTCCTTGGCTACATTGTCCAGGTTGTACCTTTTTCTCGTCATCATTTGTCCACTCGGGTTCTTGGTTTTTCAACCATGACCTGTCCGAGAGCAACATCTTCTTCTCCTTCAACCGCAACTCTTCGTGTCACCGTGTTCACCTTTAATATTTGCAGAGGCCCATCTTCTATCACTATCCACATCTCATCATGTAATCTTTGATAGATGAGGCTGCATACGAATTTTCCAATCATCAAATTCTTCAATAGTGAACATAGGGATGCGTGTCAAATTTGCTTCCATGATAATGACTTTTAATGATAAAAAGAGTTTTGAAAATTTAAGTACTAAAGCAGACTTTGAAAAGTTTGGAGATCTAGTTCAGTAACCAGTGCGGAGGGCTCAATGAACCAACCGCTCTAATACCACTTGTAGGTCCCAAGGGGTGTAAGTGTAAGGTTTAGAAGGGGGGTTGAATAAACCTTACCAAATTTTCGATTTAGTCTTTTTAAATCTACAGAGTTCTACACACCGTGTCCTTGATGGACAATCGAATTAGTCACTCAAGAGAGTTAATCTCTTAAACTTTCGGTGAGCCATTAATGGAGTAACTCAAATTGTTGGCTATAATTTGACTCAACTGCGTGGTTTTGTTTTCAGCGGAAGACTTAACACCCTTACGTTTAATTAAGCAAGATTTTAGAGCTTGATTTAGTACTTATAAATTATCAAATGGATAGCAAATTTATCGCGAGATATAAGCGATTAAAAGTGCGGGAATTTAAATCTTTGAAATGTAAATGACACATAAAATTTTTATAGAGGTTCGAAGATGGGGTAATTCTTCTACTCCTCTATTCTCCAACTCCTGGAGGAATCCACTAGGTAATGATCGGTTTACAAAGTGGTAATGCAGTCCGGATACAAGTCTTGATCACAACAAACGACTTGATCCTTTGGGACTCGATCGAGACGCCTTGATCACTCACCGGCTTCTCGTGCGACTCGGCTTCTTCACAGGGCAGTTTGTCTTGCTACTACACTCACTTGCTCAAGCACTTTGGATTTGATCACGAAGCCCTCCAAAAGCTTAAGACTTGGTTCGACCTTGAACCTTTCTACAATCCTTCCCGGAATGTAGACCCCTTTTTTTCGATGATTTCCTCTTCAACGAAAGTGAAGTTCTCTTTCCTTCACGGGTAAGTGTTGGATTGATGTACTTGAGATGTAGGCTTGAGGATTGAGAATGTTTCGATTTTGATAAGCTTGTATATCTCACGTGTGTGTCATTCATCATCCTTCTCAAACAAACTCCTCAACCTTTTATAGTGAACTTTCAAAAATTTGCCCGTTGAAGAGATAGGCTCATTTTTGAAAGTCACTTTGCGATCGTTGGCTTGCGCTTCTTGGAATTGCCATTTCCTCATATGAATTGTTTTATCACCTTTTGAGTTCGACACGGTGTAGTGCTTCCCATTGGTTCATTCCTTTTGCACGCTTCGGGGTGAGCACTCCAAGAAAGGTGGTATGGAGATATTACTTGTTTAAGTAAATCTCTTGATTTACGTACAACGGTTCTTTTTACGATTATCTCGACTTGACCGCATTTCCTTGCTTTCCCAGGTGACTTAGAGTCGACTTCCAATCATTGGATGACTCTTCCGTCACTTGACTTGAGACTTGGCTTCTCTTGAGTTGACTTGACTGATGTTCCACTCACCGCATCTCACCGCTTCTTGATCGAGTTCCTGTCCGCTCTTCTTTGCCGTACTCACTCAGTTGTCTCTCGTGATTTTCCTTCAAGTCTTGATTGTCTTCTTGCATGTTAGGGCGTGGCGACTTAACTCGGCTTTTGGCGGCTCTAATTGTTACAATACATTTTTCTGACAAGGATTGGGGTGCCAACTTTCTATTCTAAGTTTTACATGGCATTCATCAAAATCTAAACAATAAAATTCCTAACACCCGGGTCCCTCATAACTGGATTAACATCATTCCCCACCTCTTGAAAAGGATTCGTCCTCGAATCCAGCTATTAGACCCCAAAAGTTGAACGATTATATCAATCCACCCGGATCAAAAACCAACTCACAAGTGCAATCATCTGTTTCTCCACAATCCTGTAGCCAATAAAAAATGAAAGTAGGCAAAACACAGATAATTATGTTAGAACTTAAAAACTCGTTCCTAGATCCCTTCTCTTTTTCCATAAATATAGATTTTCCAAAATTATTAATCACCTTTTTTCTCGACCATCACTCGAATCTCACATCTATCCTTGGTCGGACTCTTAATTTTGTTTCACTCAATCTCTTTTTGCCTTCGGTTTCACAATTTTTTTGTCGCTAACCGGCCGAATTTTGTATCTCATCTGCCCCACCAACTTCAATTTCTAATGAATCATCGGATTTAATTGTTGGATAGATACACAACATATCATCAAAATCCAATAATAACAGATCCCCTTTCACCGGCTTGATTACTTCAGGAACATCCTCCAACTCCGACTTTACAATATCTATCTCTGGCTTGATAATTTCTAATCTCAATTCGACAACTTCTGGAGCTTTCTCCAACTCCGGCTTAACCTCCAATCCCGGTTCGGCCATCTCCACCTTTGATGTGTTCTCTATATTTTAAAAATTGACAAAAAACGCAGATCATTAGCAACAGATTCCCAAACATTGATACTAATATGTGGAGTTTGCCTTGTGAAACCCCTCCTCTTATTCTCGAGCCCAAAACTTTGATTTCTCCCGTAATCAAAATCTTCATCATTATTCGTGGAAACAAATGGATCTCTTCTCTTAGGCCTCCGTGCCCTAGGCCTCTCATGTATAGAAATCAAAATCTTGCCCATCGTCATCACAAATTTTCCCCATGCGACTCGTTGAACAAATCAAATGGTTGCATATTTTCTTCCATGTTTTTTTTAATTTTGATTTTTTTTTGTAACCTTTGAAGAACTAGGGTTTACGGATAACAAAGAAAATATAGAAAATAAAAGAAAACAAGGATAGATTTAACCTTGCTAGATGGCTCTAATTACCAACTGATGTAAACCGTCACAATGACGTGCATACGACCCAAATAATAATATGTTGTTAACCTAAGATCTTCACTAGTTCGGTTAAAGATGGTGGAAACCTCGACCCGTTGCTTAGAAAAGCAAAAACCTTGGTATACGTAGACGCCACAAACAAATGTGGAAGTTTGTTGGATAAGTCAGAATTCGCAACAAGATGAACAATCTTGAAGCTCTTCGAAAAACCCAAAGGGTTGGAGAGAAAAATCTCAATTTAATATTCACTATCGAAGTTATGTCCTTAAAAATAAACAAAGTGGTTTGCCTTATATAGGCGACTCAAAACAAATCCTAAACAAACTAGAAAGGAAAAGAAGTCCAAACCCAAAAAAGGAAACTCAATAGCAGTCAAGATTCACCTGTGGCTAAAACTACGCATACAGGAACTTCGAATTTGCTCCTGGTGTCTTCCTAATAGTTTTAGCCCTTTCTCTTAGCTTCCATAGAAACTTGAATCAGCTCAATCCCAATTTTGTAGAGAATGCTATGGCCCAAATACTAAACCCTGTCAGTACCGAAAACTATTGATGCACTACAAGAAAACAAGGAAATTCTAACGGGAAAAATCTGTTGGAATTTGGCCTATTACCGTTGGAATTTCCGATTCCAACGGAAATTCCAACATAAAATGCACCGGTGGTAAAATGGTCGTTGGAATGGTGAAATTCCAATGGAAAAATATTCCAACGGAATTTCGAATGTTATTTATCCATTGGAATATATAAGTGTTGAAAAGAACTCCAATATTTTTTTCAACAGTAATTCCATCAGAGTTCTACCATTGGAATATATTTAATCGTTGGAAAAAACTCTAACGGTTATTCCAACAGAATTATACTATTGGAATTTAGTCCAATGGTTGGAATATTCAATCAATTTATCTCATTATCTAATCTTTTTAACTTCCCAGTAGGTCACCCATGAACAATTTGTCCCAAGTCAAGCACATTTAACCATGTAGTTTTAAAATGATTGACTCCAGAAGAGAAGATATATTTTTTTGATATGGATTATACTATCAAATCATTTAATCCCTATTGAAATTTTCCAATGGTATTGGAATTTGCAATGAAATTTTCCAACAACATGTTGTACCATTGTAATTTTTGTTGGAATTTTAAAAACTCTAACAGAAATTCCAACGATTAATTCCAACATTTGGTTTACCGTTGGAATTTTTGTTGGAATTTTCCAATGGTATGTTTTAGCAATGGAATTTCTGTTAGAATTTTTAAAATTTTAATTGTATTTCTAATGGTTTATTATTATTGTTGGAATCACTGTTGGAATTTTCCGATAGTTAGTTGTGGTGTTGGATTTCTGTTGGAATTTTAAATTCCAACATGAATTCCATCATTTCATACCAACGGTTTTGTTTACTGTTGGAATTTTCATTGGAAGTTTCCAACGGTATAACATAGCATTGGAATTTTCGTTGGAATTATAAAAGTTCCAACAGTTTCTATTTCGTTGGAATTATTTTGTTGGAATTTGATTATTTTCTTGTAGTGATGCGTCTGGACGTTTTTAAAAGCAATCCCTTGTTTTGAGTCCTTAACGTGAATTTGGCCACGACTCTTTACTCAATATAATTGGCCATTAACGTGAATTTGGCCACTCAAACGACTCCAAACAACGAATATAAACACCTAATATATGATAAACAAATATAAGAACTCCAGAACTCAATTACATAGTCTTCACGAACTCGAGGTAAATTGCATTTGGTGTTGCCTGGATCCATCGTAACTAGATTCACATCATTCCCCTCCCTTGAAAATGATTCGTCCTCGAATCCAAATGTTGGACCCCAAAGGTTGAACGATTATATCAATCCACCCGGATCAAAAACCAAAGGACAAGTGCAATCATCAATTTCTCCACAATCCTGTAGCCAATAAAAAATGAAAGTAGGCAAAACACAGATAATTATGTTAGAACTTAAAAACTCATTCCTAGTTCCCTTCTCTTTTGCCATAAATATAGATTTTCCCTTGAATTTGACCTCAATGGCCATTAACCTCATGTTTTTGGCCCACTCAAAATTATTAATCACCTTTTTCTCGGCCATCACTCGAATCTCACATCTATCCTTGGTCGGACTCTTAATTTTCTTTTCACTCAATCTTTTTTTGCCTTCGGTTTCACAATTTTTTTGTCGCTAACCGGCCGAACTTTGTATCTCATCTGCCCCACCAACTTCAATTTCTAATGAATCATCGGATTTGATTGTTGGATAGATACCCAACATATCATCAAAATCCAATAATAACAGATCCCCTTTCACCGGCTTGATTACTTCAGGAACATCCTCCAACTCCGACTTTACAATATCTATCTCTGGCTTGATAATTTCTAATCTCAATTTAACAACTTCTGGAGCTTTCTCCAACTCCGGCTTAACCTCAAATCCCTGTTCGGCCATTCCACCTTTGATGTGTTCTCCGTATTTTAAAAATTAACAAAAAACGCGGATCATTAGCAACAGATTCCCAAACGTTGGTACTAATATGTGGAGTTTGGATTGTGAAACCCCTCCTCTTATTCTCGAGCACAAAATTTCGATTTCTCCCGTAATCGAAATCTTCATCATTATTCTTGCAAACAAATGGATCTCTTCTCTTAGGCCTCCGTGCCCTAGGCCCTTCATGCATAGAAAATAAAATCTTGCCCATCGTCTTCACAAATTTGTCCCTATGCGACTCGTTGAACAAATGAAATGGTTGCATATTTTCTTCCATGATTTTTTTTTTTAATTTTGAATTTTTTTTGTAACCCTTGAAGAACTAGGGTTTATGGATAACAAAGAAAATCTGGAAAAAAAAAACAAGGATAGATTTAACCTTGCTAGATGGCTCTGATTACCAACTGATGTGAACCGTCGCAACGACGTGCATACAACCTGAACAACAATATGTAGTTAACCCAATATCTTCACTAGTTCGGTTAAATATGGTGGAAAACTCAATCTGTTGCTTAGAAAATCAAGAACATCGGTATGCGTAGATGCCACAAACAAATACGGAAGTTTATTTGATAAGTTGGAATTCGCAACAAGATGAACAATCTTGAAGCTCTTTGAAAAACCCAAATGTTTGAAGAGAAAATCTCAATTCAATATTCAATATCAAAGTCATGTTATGAAAAATAAACAAAGGTTTGCCTTATATAGGTGACTCAAAACAAACCCTAAACAAACTAGGAAGGAAAGAAGTCTAAACCCAAAGAGGAAACTCAATCGCAGTCAAGATTCACGTGTGGGTGCAAATACGCATACATGATCTTTGAATTTTATCCTAGGGTCTTCATAATAGTTTTATCCCTTTCTCTTAGCTTTCCATAGCAACTTGAATCAGCCCAATACCAATTTTTGTAGAAAATATTATGGCTCAAATACTAAACCCTGCCAGTGTTGAAAACTATTAACGCGTCTGGATGTTTTTGAAAGCAATCTCTTGTTGTTCGATCGTCCATGCTTATTTCCGACACATGATTAACTACCATAACTCTAGACTCAACATAATTGGCCCTTAAAGTGAATTTGGCCACTCAAACGACTCCAAACAACAAAAATAAACACCTAATCTATGATAAACAAATACAAGAACTCAAGAATTCAAGATAACTTGCATTGGGTGTTGCTCGGATCCCTCGTAACTAGATTCATATCAATGTGTTTCGTATTTAATCTCTGAGGAATACAACTTTGCTCACTGCTATCTGCTAGCTACACTGTACACTTGCGGTATAGTGAAAAGATCTTCACAATCAATAATAATCTCAACAAGAAAATTAAGATGCTAAGAAGTAATCGTGGAGGTGAATATGAATCACCATTTTCTGAATTCTATGCCCAGCACGCAATTAGACACGAAATAACAACACCATATTCACCTCAACAAAATGGCATTGCAGAATGAAAAAATTATACACTAAAAGAAATGATGAATGCTATGTTATTAAGTTATGGTTCGCCTTATAACATGTGGGGGAAAGCTATTTTGGCAGCTATAATTACCTTTTAAATAAGGTACGCCTTAAGAAATTAGACAAAAGCCCTTATGAGCTTTGGCATGGAAGTTTTACATCCTACAAATACTTACGAGTGTGGAGGCGTCTTACTAAGGATGTTATACCTACACCAAAAAAGGTGAAGGTAGGTTCTAAAACTGTTGATTGTATATTTATTGGATATGCACATAACAGTAGTGTTTATCAGTTTCTTGTGCGTTAATCGAAAATTGAAGATATACACAAGAACACGATAATTGAATAAAGAAATGTCTCATTCGTTGAAAATGTGTTTTTGTGCCAATCGAAAGAAGAAGCAAGCTCTTTTATATGAATAAATAATTCAATAGAACAAGAGCAACGATACAAAGAAAATGAGGTAGAACTTAGACATAGTAAACGAGCTAGGATAGAAAAATCTTTTGGTCCAGATTTTCTAACCAACATGTGGGAAAGTGAACCTCAAAGCTACAAAGAAGTTTTAATTTCTTCTGAAGGACTATTATGGTAAAAGGCCATAAAAAGTAATATTGATTCTATCTTGCAAAACCATATATGGGAACTAGTTTATATTTGTGAAGGAAACAAACCAATGGGTTATAAATGGATTTTCAAGAAGAAGATGAGTATGGATGGAACAATTTATAAGACAATGCTAGACCTGTAATTAAAGGTTACAGACAAAAATAGGGTCTTGATTACTTTAATATGTATCTCCAGTTATGAGAATAACCTCCATAAGATTGGTATTTGCAGTTGCCGGTTTGAGGAATCTTGAAGTACATCAAATGGACGTAAAAATTTCTTTTTTAAATTGAGATTTAGAAGAGGAGATTTACATGGAATAACCTGAGGGATTCTCTGCACCTGGGCAAGACAACAAGGTTTATAAACTATTTAAGTCATTATATTACTTGAAACAAGCAGTAAAACAATGACATGAAAAAATTGATATTGCCATGAAAGAATGTGGGTTCAAAATAAATGAATGTGATAAATGTGTCTATATTAAAGAGACTGGAAATGGCTATGTCATTTTGTGTCTATATGTAGATGACATGCTTATCATTGGAAGAAATGATAAAATAATCAGATCACAAAAGATATATAGAACTGGAGATTTAATATGAAAGATATGGATTTAGCTAACATGATCTTCGGAATAAAGATCTCTAGAGCTTTAAATGGACTGGCACTTGATCAGTCACATTATGTGGACAAGATTCTAGAAAAAAAAGTAAGGAAACACGTTATTATCTAGAACTTCTATACACACGAGTCAACATCTATCAAAGAATAGAGTAAGGTTGTGTCTCAAGTAGAATACTCACGGGTCATAGGAAGTCTAATGTACTTAGTGAGTTGTACAAAATCAGATACCCAAGTAAATTGAGCAGATACCCAAGTAATCCAAGGCAGGACCACTGAAAATATATACTGAGAATACTAAGGTATTTAAGATACACTCGTGATTTGAACTGCACTATACAAGATATCCATTGTTATTGAAGGATACAATGATGTAATTGGATATCTAATATTAAAGAATCTAAGTCTACAAGTGGATTTGTCTTCACTTTAAGAGGTGCAGTCATATCATGGAAATCTTCTAAGTAGACAATTATAGCTAGATTCATAATGGAGTCTAAGTTTATAGTTGTAGACACCTATGGAGAAGAGTCTGAATGGCTCCGAAACTTCTTGGAAAATATTCCAAGATGGCCAAAGCCTATGCCAACAATTTGTATACATTGTGATAGTCAGTCCACAATTGACAAGGCACAAAGCAATATGTATAATGGTAAGACTAGACACATAGGTCGTAAACACAATACCATTTGACAACTACTCTCAATTGGTGTTATCTCTATTGACTATGTGAAGTCATAGAATAATTTAGAGAATCAGTTAACCAAAGGATTAAATCGAGAGTTAGTTGCAAAATCATTAAGAGGAATGAGACTTAACCCTCTAGAAAAATGAATTGATACAATAAAAACCCAAACTAGTTGACTGGAGATCCCAAGATCTAGGTTCAATGGGACAACATAATTGTAAAAAGACTTTAGGATCACTTTGGGGAATTTTCCCTTGTCCATTCCGTAACAGTGAAGTCCGTGGAGAAAAGGATAAGCATTTGGATTTTAATGATTCTTGTGCGTTGGTAAGTTGAGCTGGGTAATATGGGCTACTCTTAAAGAAGAATCAGCTATGTGAGAGAGAGGAGGGGCCGCTTAGAAGAGAATTGTGTGAGGCTCAGTTCTTAGAACCTCTTGCAGAACCAGGCGTATGTTCAGGGCCATGAATGAACATAACAATGAGAACTAAAGTATGTAAGCAAGAATTCTATTTGAGGTATATCATCATTTACATAAAAGGAAAAATAGTTCAAAGACATCGCGTCTACTGATCAGCTAAGAAAGTAAATGTACTTTCATAAGGGAAGGTTCAAATGGTAACTCCTACCTATCGTATGTTGAGTTGAACTATAGGTCTTTATTACCAAATCTTTGTATCCTAAAACTTTCCTTTATATGGGGAATTGTTGGAAAAGTGAAGGAAATTACATCTTTGGGTGCGGTTTTCTTAGGACCTCGATTGTCTAGCGACAAAAATAAAAGTGTATTCTTGTTCTACTTCGTGAGAACATTAAAATCATATATTTGTTTGTCAAAAATGGTGTTTGGATGAAGGAGAAATTAAAGCTTAAAATGAAGTATTAGAATTAACTTAAAAGAAGAGAACATGTGGGTTTGTGTTCTTTGAAATTTGGGTTAGTCCCACATGGGAATAGAAAGATTTTTTAGACTAGTATATATAATACCACATTATTCTTAAGGTGTAAAAACATATTTCATATAGGCTCTCTCTACATGAGTGCCCCCAAGGGGTGAAAATCACGGTCTCCGAATCACTAACTTATGTACGAGCGCGACATTCGGACACGAATGCTGCACCGAAATTGAGCCACATAGTCTAGCCTATTTTTACAGATTTTTATTATTTTTTGAAATTAAATATTAAGTCCTATAACCTATAACATCATATTTAATTTTTGAAGTTAAATTTGTAACAACAAATGTTATTGTTGTGTAACAACAGTGAGTTTAATGTTCAGGTTTTTTATCAGCTCTGTAAATAGCTAACATTCCAGCAATAAAAAAACCACACTCAACACTTGCATCAGATATTGTCTGCATATTGCTCTTGCTTTCTTCCTATTGCATATTGTGATATGTTCCAGACATAACTATTCAGCTCGTTGGGTATAAAGTAATCCGGTTTTTTCCATCTTATATAGGGAAACATACATCTAGAATAGGGGACGAATCTATCTTAATGATACTGTATTCAACACATAATTCGGGCCATTATTGTTTTCCATGTATTCTATAATTTTAGTTTATACAAATCTATATGTTGCATTCTGTAATTTGGACTAAGAAGATTAATACTATTTGCAAATTTGGAGTGGAAAATAATCGTAATTCGGGCCTTATAATAAAAAGTTGACCAATTTATTAAAATTGTTCTTATCGGTTATGTTCCGATTGATTGAAGTGTTAAACTTTGATTTGTATTTCAGTGGAATGGCCTCGGATTTGAACTCTGGAGTTTCGACTGGCACAAATGAGAGAGCTGGTACACCTAATCCAGTTATGTCTAACCTAGTGGCTAACCCGATTGTGCCCCAGATGGTGGTTAACCCCACTGCTAATGTGCCGGTGAATCATGGTGAGAAGCCGGAGAAATTCAGTGGCGTGGATTTCAAATGTTGGCAACAGAGAATATTGTTTTACTTGACTACATTGAACCTAGCAAGGTTCTTGACTCAAGATCTTCCAAAGTTGAGTGAGGATGAAACAGATGCTCAAGTCTTTCATGCGATGGATGACTGGAATCATGCTGACTTCCTTTGCAGGAACTATGCCATGAATAGATTAGCATATCCGCTATACAATATTTGTAGTTCAAAATGAGCTACTAAAGAATTGTGGGAGTCTCTTGACCATAAATATAAGTCTGAGGATGCAGGGGCTAAATTTTTTATCGTTGGCCGATTCCTAGACTTTAAAATGGTTGATTCCAAATCTTAGATAAGTTTAGTGCAAGAACGTCAGGTGATCTATCATGAAATTCATGTTGAGGGAATTATTTCGAGTGAAACTTTCAAGTGGCCTCAATAATTGAAATATAGCGACTAGCTTGGAAAGATTTCAAAAACTATCTGAAGCATAAAAGAAAAGACATGAACGTTGAAGAACTTGTTTTTATGCTTCAGATTGAGGAAGATAACAATGGTTCTGAAAGAAAGATATTCAATCCTATGGCTGCTAAAGCTAATGTTGTGGACAATGGCGAAAACTCTAAAGAAAAAATGAAATCTGTAAGAACTGGTAAGAGTTCAACAATTGAGGACCGAAAGGTGGCATTTTTTCGAAGATATTCGAAGGAAAATGCTGCAATTGTAGCGGCAAGGGTCACAAGGCTTCAAATTGTAAGAAGCTAAAGATGAACTGGGAGGCTAACATTGTTGGTGACATTTCTAAGGAGGTGTCTGATATGAATCTTATTGATGTGATTTCGGAGGTGAATCTGGTGGGTTCAAACCCAATTTAGCGGTGGAATGACACTAGCATTACCAGGCATGCGTGCTCCAATAAATAGATGTATGGTACCTTTTAGGGTGTTGAGAATGGTGATAAACTGTATATGGGGAACTCTGCTACTTCTAACATCAAAGGTCAAGGAAAAGTGGTTTTGAAAATGACGTCCAAAAAGAAGCTGACTCTCAATAATGTGTTGTAGTGCCAGATGTCCAGAAGAACTTAGTGTCTGGGTCGCTTTTAATTAATCATGGGTTTCGTGTTGTCTTTGATATATACGTCGTAGGCACAATACCATTAGACAACCACTCTCAACTGGTGTTATCTCTATTGCATAGTTGTTAAAGGCTCAAGGCGCACAAAGGCGCAAGGGCTCCCGAAACCTGAGGCACAAGGCACAAAATAAGGCGCGCGCCATTTGAAATGAGGCGCAAAAAAAACATATACAACAAAGAAATTAATATTTGTAACATGAGCATGCCTAAAGTCATAAAAAACAAATTTGATTGTTAGGAAATTTATTATTAGATTTTGATGATACCATGTAAAACTTAGAATAGAAAGTTGGCACCCCATTTTCCTTGTATTTCTATTGTGTAATAGATATGACTGCATGAGCTGAGTGAAGTCAACTATGCTGAAGAATGCAAGAAGTCAACTGAAGAACTAAAGTGAAGACCCAGATGTGTGTCAGCTGAGTGTAGTCAAAATGGAAGACACAAACTTGGCTGAAAGAGATCCAGTTAAGGAACATCTGAGTAAAGGTTGAAGAAGTGTCAGTCAAGTCATTCAGGAGCAGAGTCTATCAGTTGAATTGACAGTTGAGTCATTCCTAAAAGGTTGGAGCAGACTCAAGTCAAAGGGGTAAAGGCAGTTGTCCAGTCAAGTTAACTGATATTAATCCATTGCACGAAAGTCAAAGATATTACTTAAAATAGTAATACATCCATGCTGCCATGTCTTAAAGTGCTCGTCCCAGAAGCATACAAAAGGAATAAACCAATGGGAAGCACTGAAGCTTGTGTCAGGACCTGAAAAGCTGCAGAGTCATTTAATAGGAGGAAAGGCCACCATCACAATGTTGCAATTCAAGAAAAGACAAGCCAACAAACAAGAAAGTGTCATTTGAAAATAACCTATCTCTTCAACGGGCAAATTTTCAAATGAACACTATAAAAGACTGAGGAAACAAGAGAGAGAAGTACGAGAGACCAAGCATTCTAAGCCATTCAAAGTAAGCAAAACCTGTAAACATTCTCTCTAACTTATCAAGAAATTCCTTAAGCCTAAAACTGGAAGGAACTCGATCCAACACACGCTGTAAAGGAAAGAATACTACAACAAGTTGAAGAGAAAAATGTTTTAAGAACAAAAGGGGTCTACTCCCCAAGATTGAAGGAGCTGTAGTAAGGTTCAAGGTCTAACCAGAAATTTCAAGCTTGTTAGAAGGTTGTGTGATCAATTCCAAGGGTTTGAAGGGAGCTGAAGTAGCAAGGCAACTGTCTTATGAAGAAGCTGAGTCGTAGGAGAAGCCAGCTGTGTGATTAAGGCTGTCTCTAGACTAAGAACTACTTTGTAACTTGATCTGTTACTTAGTGGATTCCTCCAAGAGTTGGAGAAGAGTGGATTAGAGGAATTACCCCATCCTCGAACTATTATAAAATTTACTTGTGTCATTTACTTTCAGCACTTTACTTTCCTGCATATATTCATATCTGTTGTTTAAGTTCAATTGCTAACCCATCTGATAATAACATTGCTAAGAACAAGTGTTAAAAACAAGTTTAAAATTAATAAGGGTGTTGAGTCTTCCGCTGTATAAAACCAAATCAACTAAAAAGTCAAGTGTTAGCTGATGCAGCTAAGTTATACTATCAACATCTCAGTCGAGTCTGTTGAGTGGGTAACTTTGCTGAAGTAAGCCAACCTAGCTGTCCCCCAAGGACTTAGCTGATTTGAGTCAACTCCGTTGAAATATTTTAAAAGGACTAAATTGCAAAAGTTGGTAAGGTTTATTCATCCCCCCTTCTAAACCTTCCATCACACCCCTTGGGACCTACAAGTGGTATCAGAGCGGTTGGTTCATTGAGCATTTCGCACTGGTTACTAAACTCGTATTCCTATGTTTACTGTGGGAGAGTTTGATGACTGGAAGATTCGCATGTAGGCTCACTTATCAGCCTTACACGATGAAATGTGGCTTGTGATAGAGGATGGGCCACTGCAAATATTGAAGGTTAATACTGATGTGAGAAGAGCACCTCCGAGATGAAGGAGAAGATCTTTGCGAGCTGAACCCTAGACCCCATGGTTGAGAAACCTCTCTGTGAATGGACAAATGAAGATAGAAAGAGATACAACCTGGACGATGTTGCCAAGGATATTCTCTACAAGACATTGGACAAGGTTATGTTCAATAAAGTCAAGTCATTCAAATCAGCCAAATAAATTTGGGATAAGCTAACCCTGATTTGTGAAGGATCTAAACAGATAAAAGAAAGTAAATTAACCATTGATGTTCAAAATTTTGAAAATTTTAAAATGCTTGCGGTGAAAAAGTCTGGATCACCGGATGCTTGATTCTAGAGATCACAAATGAGCTATCAGCTCATGTGAAAGAGTACACTCAAAAGGAGATGTGCATGAGGATTTTAAGAGTCCTCCCAGCTGAATGGGAAATGAAGGTCATGACACTGAGACACTCCATAGACCTCTCAAAAACATCAAATCATGAGTTGTTCCCAGATATCAAAGCTTATGAGTTTGAGCTGAGAAGAAAAGAGCAAGAGGAGACAGTTGTGCCCAAGACATCTGTATTAATGGCCAATGAAGGGAAGAAAGCTGAGCCAAAATAAACAATTGACCAAGAGGAGATTGCTCTAAGGGTAAAGAGGTTCAATAAGTTCTTCAATAAGAACTATAAAAGAAACAAGGGAGAAACTTCTAGAAGACATTCAACACCTTCCAAAGCAAGGGAGGACAGGCCACCCAAGAGAGCTGAACATCAAAGAGCTGACTATCAAAGAGCTGATAATCAAAGTGTTAGGAATTTTATTGTTTAGATTTTGATGAATGCCATGTAAAACTTAGAATAGAAAGTTGGCACCCCAATTCTTGTTGTAAAATGCATTGTATTAAATAAAGTCGCCAAGTGAGTTAAGTCGCCACGCCCTAACATGCAAGAAGACAATCAAGACTTGAAGGAAGACTCATTGAGACAACCGAGTATGGCAAAGAAGAGTAGACAGGGAACCCTATCGGAGAAGCGGTGAGATACGGTGAGTGGAGCATCACCAAGTCAAGCCAAGTCTCAAGTTGAAGTGACGAAAGAGTCATCCATGATTGGAAGGCGACTCTAAGTCACCTGGGGAAAACAAGAAAATGCGGTCAAGTCGAGATAATCAGAAAAGAACCGTTGCCGAAAATCAAGAGATTTACTTAAACAAGTAATATCTCCATACCACCTTTCTCGGAGTGCTCAGTCCCAGAAGCGTGCAAAAGGAATGAACCAATGGGAAGCACCACACCGTGTCAGAATTCTGAAAAGGTGAAAGAACAATTCATATGAGGAAATGGCAATTCCAAGAACTGCAACAAGACAAGCCAACGACTGGAAAGTGACTTCCAAAAAAATAAGCCTATCTCTTCAACGGGCAAATTTTTTGAAAGTTCACTATAAAAGGCTGAGGAGTTTGTTTGAGAAGGAAAATGACACACACGTGAGATATACAAGCATATTAGAAAAACTGAAACATTCTCAATCCTCAAGCCTACATTACGAAGTACATCAATCCAACACTCACCTGTGAAGGAAAGAGAACTTCAATCAGTTGAAGAGGAAACTTTTGAAAACAATGGGTCTACATTCCAGGAAGGATTGTAGAAAGGTTCAAGGTTGAACCAAGTCTTAAGCTTTTGGAGGGCTTCGTGATCAAATCCAAAGAGCTTGAGCAAGTGAGTCAGAGTAACAAAGCGGTAAATTTGCCTGTGAAGAAGCTGAGTCGTCGAGAAGCTTGGTGAGTGATCAAGGCGTCTCAGATCGAGTCCCTAAGGATCAAGTCATTTGTTGTGATCAAGACTTGTATCGGACTGTTACCACTTTGTAAACCGATCATTACTTAGTGGATTCCTCCGGGAGTTGGAGAAGAGAGGAGTAGAAGAATTACCCCATCTTGAACCTCTATAAAAACTTCACTTTGTGTCATTTACATTTTAAAGACTTAAATTCTGCACTTTTAATCGCTTATATCTGTGATAAATTTGCTATCCATTTGATAATTTATAAGTACTAAATCAAGCTCTAAAATCTTGCTTAATCAAACTTAAGGGTGTTAAGTCTTCCAATGAAAATAAAACCACGGTTGAGTCAAATTATAGCCAGCAGTGAGTTACTCCATCAATAGCTCACCGAGTCATTGAGAGATTAACTCTCTTGAGTGACTAATTCGATTGTCCATCAAGGACACAAATGTAGAATCAACTCGTAGATTTAAAAGGACTAAATCAAAAATTTGGTAAGGTTTATTCAACCCCCCCTTCTAAACCTTACACTTACACCCCTTGGGACCTACACAAAGACCTGATACGCAGAGAGCTGAAAACTTGTGTTGGAATTGCAGACAAACAGGACATTTTGCTGTTGATTGTTCTTATCCACCAGTTAACAAATGCAGAAATGAGGAGGAAAAGTCTTCAGGGAAACAAGACAAGAAAAGAAGAAAGCCATGTTGGTCCGAGACTCGTTAAACCAAATGAAGTGCAAAGAACCAGCAGACTCAGATAGTAGTGAAGCAGACTACTCAAGTGATACTGAGAAAGAGGCTATGATATGCCTCATGGACAAAGAACAAGACTCAAAAGATCAAGAAGATGAGGTACACTCTAACTATCTCATTCAGATTCTAGTGATAGTGACTGTGACACTCACACGTCATCACCCACAAATCTTTATGATTCATTAGGAAAAATGATGAAAGATTTTGAGTACATCAAAACCTCACACACACTTCTAAATGAGGAAAACAGCCAGCTTAAATGCCAAAACTCACAGATGACTAAAGAGCTGAATGAGAGAGCGGGCTGCCTTGTGGTATGCCATTTCCCGGTAGTCATTCATATCCTGCTTAGTCGAGATGCTTAGCATAGACTTATGATTTCTTTCTAAGTCACATAGCTGATGAGAATACTAAGCTGGAGGCTGAAAATGCCAAGATCCAAGCAGAGTTAGCTGCTACTGAAAAGAGAGAAAAAAATCTAAAAAATGTGATTGCCTCATTTACAAAGGCATCCAAATCATTGGATGAACTTATAATGAGCCAAAAAGAGTGTGGAGATAAGACAGACATAGGATTAAATTCCTTTGTGCATAGTCAAACTCCTAGAGTAATTTTGGAGAAAGGATCCTCAAGCAAGAAGTCCAAAAACCCATAACACCTTATGTTGCACCAACACCTACACCAAAACACAATCACAATCATACTGGCCTTGGATATAAAGGTAAAGGAAAGAAACCAGTAGAATACGCTGAAAGGACAGCATAAACAAAGTTTAGAAAAGTCCATCAGCAAACTCCAAACGGAAAATACTCTGTGAAAGCCAAACAGAGCTACCAAAAGCCCCAGAGATTTCAGCAAAGAAATTCATATGATGGGAATGGTAGAAACTATCCAAACCTAGCTGATTGGAATAACCAAGTGAAATATCAGCAAAGACCTACGGGATACAAGCCAAAGTGGCATAGACCTCAAAGGTCATTCCCAAGGCAAAAAAGGTATCATCAGCACACTTATGCACCCAGGCACAACACCCATCAAGAACAAAAATTCCACTATTACCCCAAGAAAGCAAATTCTCAAACAAATACACAGGCATACAGACAAAAGAGACAGATGTATGATCCTAAAACCCCCAAGCAATTTTCTAATGTGCATTATGATTATGGTACTGATAGATGCCAACCTCTTAGAGTCAGATCATTTGGCTATAGGCTGGTTGGAGCATCTTATAGCACTAACCCCAAGGACCTAGGCAAGTATGGGTACCTAAAAATTAATTTCCTTGACTGCAGGTTCAAAGAACAGGTGAGTGCCAAGGAACCTGGTACATAGACAGTGGCTGTTCCAGACACATGACACGAAACAAGAAAAATCTATCAAAGTTCAAGGAAATCAAAGGTGCAAAAGTCATATTTGGAGGAAATGAAGCTCCAATGGAAATCAAAGGCACAGTGTCAATAAAGAAGAATGGTCTGGAGATCACAGATGTTGCATATGTTGAATGTCTCAATTTTAATCTTCTAAGCATCAGCCAACTCTATGACAAAGGCTACAATGTGGGATTCAATATGGGAGTATGCCAAATCAAAGACATTGAATCAAATGAGATTGTGCTACAAGGAACAAGGCAGAAAAATATGTATGTAGTGGATTGGTCAACTTCTACACCAAACACATGTCCGCTAGCAAAAAAGTACAAAGAATCAAGTTGGTTGTGGCACAAGAAGTCGAAATCATCCGAACTTCAAGACAATCAACAAGCTTGCAAGGAGTCATCTTGTAGAAGGATTGTCGACTCAAAGATACAAGAAAGAATGTATATGTGATGCATGCCGATGGGAAAGCAAATCAAGTCATCTTTCAAGGATAAGCGAAGTCCTTCTTCAACAAGGATATCATGATTCTGCGTATGGATTTATTTGGTCCTGTTGAACCAACTAGCATCAGTGGAAAGAAATACACCTTAGTGGTGGTGGATGATTACTCAAGATATACATGGGAAATTTTCATATGTAAAAAGAAGGAAACATTGCAAAATAGCCTCGGTGATGAGAAGAGTTCAAAATGAGAAGAGCCAAACCATTATAAAGATAAGGACTGACAGGGGAACTGAGTTTGTTAATGGGATTATAACTCAGTATTGTGTTGAAAATGGTACTGATAATGAGTTATCAACTGCTAGAACTCCACAACATAATGGAGTAGCTGAAAGAAGGAACATAACTCTCAAGGAAGCTGCTAAGACAATGTTAGCTGAAGTTGGATTACCTAAGAGATTTTAGGCTGAAGCCATAAATACAGCATGCTATACTCAGAATAGATGCATGATTAATAGGCAATTAACTAAGACTCCCTATGAGATTTTGATAGGAAGAAAGCCAAATGTTGGATATTTCAAGACATTTGGATGTAAGTGTTTCATCCACAACAATGGCAAAGACAACTTGAAGGCTTTTGATGCTAAAGTTGATGAAGGTATCTTTTTGGGATACTCAGCTGGAAGTAAAGCCTATAGAGTGCTAAAAAAGAGGACTATGATCACAGAAGAGTCTATCTATATGGTATTTGATGATCCAAATGTAAATGGAGAAGACATTGATGAGTAAGTTGAGAAGAAAAATCAGCCAACTATGCAGAAGAGTCCTTATGTTGATGCAGATGTGAGAGCACTCAATCCAGAAGATGATAAGATAGCTGAATCTCAAAAATAGCTGGAAGGTCCGCACTAAATGAAGATAAAGAAGTCGTTCAAGACAACTTAGTCATTGCCAGACGGTCAATTAATTCAGACTTACTCCAACCAGTGTGAGATGGTGAGAGACCATCCACTTGAGTTAATCATTGGACATGTCGGAGATGGCATAAGAACCAGATCGAAACTCAACATGAAGCTATGTTCAATTGTTTTATTTTCCAAATAGTGCCTAAAGATGTGTCTCAAGCATTGGATGACACATATTGGATTCAGGCCATGCAAGAAGAGCTTAATCAGTTTGAGAGAAACAAAGTATGGGAATTAGTTCAAAGGCTTACTCAGCAAAATGTCATTGGTACTAGGTGGGTATTCAGGAACAAGATGAATGAGGAAGGATCTGTTGTTAGAAATAAAGCAAGATTGGTAGCCAAATGGTATTGCCAAAAGGAAGGTATAGATTTTGATGAAACCTTTGCTCATGTTGCTAGGTTGGAAGCAATAAGGATGTTTCTTACTTATGCTGCTCACAAGAACTTCACTGTATATCAAATGGATGTGAAGAATGCATTTCTAAATGGAATTTTCGAAGAAGAAGTCTATGTGGAACAACCTCCAGGTTTTGAGCAAAAGACTATTGGAGACAAAGTATACAAGCTCAAGAAGGCATTGTATGGTTTGAAAAAATCACCAAGAGCCTGGTATGATACATTGTCTCAGTTTCTAACAGACAATGGATTCACCAAAGGAAACGTTGACAAAAGATTCTTTAGAATTCAAGATAGGGAGAGTATACTGCTTGTTCAAATATATGTGGATGATATCATTTTTGGATCCACAAATAAAGAGTTGTGTGACAAGTTCTCAAACCTCATGCAAGGGAAGTTTGAAATGAGCATGATGGGAGAGCTGACTTTCTTATTAGGACTTCAAGTCAAGCAAATGAAGGATGCAACCTTTATAAATCAAACTAAATATACCAGAGACTTGATGAAGAAATTTGGTATGGAAGATAAGTCATCTGTGAAGATCCCTATGAACATTTCAATCAAGATGGATATGGATGCAGATGGCAAAGCTGTTGATCAAACTAGATATACAGCCCTTATTGGATCATTGCTCTATTTAACAGCAAGCAGACCAGACATCACCTTTGTTGTAGGTGTATGTGCTAGATTTCAATCTGCACCAAAATAGAGTCACATGACTGCAGCTAAGAGAATACTCAGGTATTTGAAGGGATGCCAAGAAGTTGGCTTATGGTATCCAAAGGATGGAGGATTCAAGTTGGTAGGCTACTCAGACTCAGACTATGCTGAATGTAGAGTGGACAGGAAGAGTACATCAGGTACGTAAAATGCTTGGAAATAGATTGGTTTCTTGGTTCAGCAAGAAAAATCCAATAGATACATCCACAACAAGTGACAGATACATAAATGAAGGGCAAACAAGTGCCCAAGTTCTCTGGATGAGACAACAGCTGAGAGAGTATGATATAAAAGAAAAACAATTCCAATAATGTGTGATAACACTAGTGCTATTCAAAGAACTCGTAATCCAAAGGTTGCACTCAAGAACAAAACACATTGATATCAGATACCATTTTATAAGAGATCATGTTGAAAAGAAAGACATCGTTTTGGAATACATCTCAATTGATAAGCAGTTAGTTGATATATTCACTAAACCTCTATGTGAATCGAAATTTGAAGAGCTTAAGAATGAGATAGGATTAATTGAGCTAAGTTAGGAGACTCAGAAGACTCAATCAGCAGAGACAAAGAAGAGAGAAACAAAAATAAGCAAGTTTCATTTCTTAGCCAAGTGAAACAGCCAAGGTGAGAATCAGCTGTATCGAGTGAGCTGACAGCTGAGTGATCTTATGTGAAGAGAGAAGCAGAGTTAGTCACTTTTGGATTATAGCTGAGTTATTTATGATCTAAGTGACAAAATGCAGTCGTTTTCTGTGAGCGGGAATGTTTTTAAGGATTACATCAGCGTATTTATGATATCAGAACAAAAGTTGCACGTTTAGCCTATGATTGGATATAAATGTTGTTGCATTTAATGCAAGGAAATTGATGCAGTTTCAAAGGGTGAATTCTGACCGTTGATTTTGGTCAAATTTTTCAAAGGGTGTTGATAAGGCCCTGGTGAAGAAGATCGCAAAAAAGCTTGAGAAATCCGGTCTGAAGGATTTTCTCACAATGGAGTACTCTCATACGTACTTAGAGGAAGTTTCCATGTTATATGTTAATGCAGAAGTTTACGATGATGAGATTAGGTCATCTGCCCACAGCAAGGAGATCAAGATCACTGCTACTGACCTTGCTGAGCACTGCAAACTGCCCACTGAAGGGTTAAAGGAGATTGTTGAGAAGAATGTGAACCTAGTTGCTGCTTGGAAGTAAATCGCCAAGCCTGAGTCAGCTGCGAAGGCTGTCTACACAACCAAAAAGGATTTGATTAAGAAGGACTACCAAAAACTGATGGACATCGTGTCCAAGTATGTCGACATGAAGTTTGGTAACTTTAATCAGTTGTCTCGAACTAAGCTGGTGGTGGTGGCTACTATTATGGAAGAGAAGAAGGTTAAATGGGCTAAGTTTGTCTTCAGCCGAATCTGCCAAAATGTAATCAACAAAACCATTAAGGAAGATGGATTGTTTGGAGGCTCATTGGGATATGCCCTGGTGATTGGCCATCTCATGGAGGTGAAGGGGATTGCCCTAAGACATGGAAAGTCATTCCATGTCAACAAAAAAATGTTCAAGGAAAATCTGTCTGGCGCTCAAAGGCAAGCGCATGCAAGGAGGCTGACACCAGCTAGGGTGAGTCAGTTGACCCCAATCCAGAAGACACACCTGCAGCCGAGCCTAAAACACCTGCCCTAACAGCCAAATCAGAAGCTCCTGTCCCAGCAACCGAGATCGAGAAGGACACATCTAAACCTTCTCCAGTCGTGAAGAAGAAATGCTCAGTTGTACCCCACAAGCCAGCTACAGCGAAGAAGATAAAGATAGTGGAGCCAGAAGCCACCGAAAAAGCTGAAGATGACAAGATTCCTCTTGTGAAGTCTAAGAGAAGAAGACTTGTTCGCAAGTTTGAATTGGAGAAAGTTGAGTCTGCCACTCAGCCTGAGAAACAGATCATCAATCCAAGAAGAGCACTCGCAAGAAACTGATGGTGGAAATGCAGCCACCACGGAGATAGAGAAGGAGAAGACTGCTGATGTCGATTAGTAGAATATAGAAGACCCAGTTGTTGGAGAGACAACTGTGTGGAGCTGAGACAGACGAGCAACATGAAGAAAGAGTTGTCTAGTCCCCTCAAACAGATGCTCATGAACCTGAGGAGGGACATGCTCCACTTGCTACCATTCAGGAGGAAGGAGATGATGATGATGAACTTATGATGTTATCTTCTGTCTATCCTGACATTCATGAGAGATTGAGGGAATGGATAAGTTGGAAGCTGAGTTACTCTCGACAGCAATTTGAGCACCCAGAGTTCATTCAAGAAGAAGAGGAGCTCTTAGGCTTCCAGGGCAAAGTTTTTCTCCGCTCCGCCCTTGATCCTAACTTCTGCATGACTGTCCTCTATAAAACGAAGGAAGAAGAAAAGTAAAGATCTTTGGAGAAGGACAAGGCCATTGACGAGTCAAAGAAGCCCCAAACTTGTTTATTCACTGGTGCGCCTGAACATGTCCTAGATTCAGCTGACAGCAGTGACAGTGACATAGAAGAAATTGATCTTGTTGTGGCAGCAGAGAAAGCTAAATTTCAGAAAGCCATAAAAGAATCAAAAGTGATACACGAGCAACAAATAAAAGAGGGTCGAATAGAATCTTCTTCACTCTCATTAGTCCCTGATGTTATGGATGTGGTGCATAACATAGCTATCAATATTGTTGCCACCACATCTCCCGTACACTCAGAAGATGGCACTCAGAAGAATGACGATGAAGCTAAGGATGGTGACGAAGCGGGCACCTTAGCCAAGCCAACTCCTGCAGAAGGTGTTGAGACACCTACCCCCACTACCGATCACTCAATAGGAATAATGAATCCAGTCTCGTGTAACCCCACTATTCTCAACTTAGTCAAAAGGAGAGGGAAAGCTCTCACCACTACATCTACGTCGTAGGATGTTGTGGGAGACCAATCAATGGAGTTCAGAGGCAAAGGTGAGAAACAAAATGAACAGCAGAGTGAAGTTGATGAAGCTCAGACGGTTGAGACTGTCTCAACTGAAACCTTATCTGCACTGAAGGTCGATGATGCTGCTGAAGCACCTAAGGCAAAGGATGGAACGGAGGCCATGGGAGTTGAGACTCCTGGCCCTGAAAGTGCAATCTTGGGAGTTGAGATTCCGTCGGATGCCACTAAAGACCCTAATGCAGCTGAGTCTGCTGAAGGGATATCTGCTCAAGACCCTACTGCAGTTGCAACTGCAAACAGGGATGCCCAAGGCCCTCCAGCGGTTGAGACTGCTGAGGGTAAAGAAGGCCCAAAGGAGGTTGAGACTTCCTTGGGTAAAGAAACTGTTATTGAGCCAAGTCCTCAAGTGGAGGTAGCTGATAAAGAGGGAGAAATCAGCGCCCTTCGTGATTCGCAGGAACATGTTTATACTCAATTCCTGGAATCAGACGATGAAGCTGAGTCCACCCTCTTGGATGAATCTAATAAGGACAAAGCTGATGATGCTCAAGCCTCTCAATGTGAAGCTAGTGACAAAGCTGCTCCGATGAAATTTGTATTCGTGGATGAGCCAACCCCAATGGTTCCTTCACCTTCGATGAAGCTGATGAGTCAGCTGAGGACCAGACAACTCAAAAGGAAGCAATAGCTAATACCAAGGAAGCTGTTAAGACAGTTGAGGATCAGTCAGCTCAGTAGGCTAACACAGATGTTCAAGATGCCAATGAAGCTGACATAGTTGAGGCACGTTGAGCTGGGAATATCTTAAAGTAAAAGGGAAAGGCCCCACAGGCACAAGGAGTGGGTATTCCTATCTCTACTGATGATCTATTCGTGGAATACTTTCCGTTCAAAGCCCACGTTCCATTTGAAGCTGAATCTGCTCGGGAACAAGCTCGCTACAATGTCCAAGTACCCCCAGATGAACTCCGAGCTCCAGGTGAAACTGCTATTGTGCCTATAGGGTTCGACTTTGATGCAGTAAGGCCAAAAGATCAGTCTGCTGAGATAGCTGCCTTCAGAAAACCGTTTAAAGCCATCTGTGAAGAGATCGAGAAAATGGAGCATGGTTTTGCATCATTGGACCAAAGGCTAGACAACAGGGATGCTACAATCTCCGGAGACATCGTAGGTATAGTTTTAGAATCCGAGAATGGGTGGGACAAGTGAAAGCTATGAGAAGAGAGCATGTCACGTATTTCAAATCACTATTTGCTAAGATGGTGGTCTGGAGCTCTGACAACCTCAAGTTTTGGCAAAGGCTTCGAGACCACATTTTTAGGATAGACGAGTCTCATAAATTAGACTTGGACTTGCTCAAGCTGTAGCACAAGAACAAAATTGCTAGACCGAGACCAACATGAGTCGTGATTCAGTTCTCCATGAGGGAAGAGGAAGCCATGAGGGAACTAAAGGAAGGACACAGGAGTCATAAGGAATGAGAGCAAGGGAAGCTACTAAGGGGAAGGAAGATCGTGAAAAAATCCCCTAAAAATCATGTTTGCAAAAAACCCTCGTCAAGGAGAAGTCACGACCTCACGTCTCAAAGATCTACCTAAAGAGCCGAGTTTAGAAGACAAAGCCGAGAGATGACATCAAGGAATCAAGAAAAGCCATTGAAGCCGAGTTTGAAAAGGTAGGCCGAGAAGCACAAAGTGGCGCGCATTAAGGAAATCGGAACAAGGTACGATGGTCCCCCAGCAGGATTATTGAAGGATTCCCCAGCAATCAAACCTCCAAGAGAAATCACAATACCTGATGCAAGATCTTAGCAAAGATCCCTAGAGGAGTTTCAAACTTTAGATGCAGAAGGTTACTTCAAGAACTTAACTCTACCACAGGCGTGGGACTTGTACATGGAGAAGGGCATTGATTTATGTAAATCAGTTGATAGGCAGCAGAGTTCCAGCAGTCACTCAACTAGAAAAGCACCAGTACAGTACACTCCTAGAGGAGGAGTTGAGTCAACTAGAGGGAGGGGAAGGTCTGGAAGTACTGGAAGAGGCAGAGGGACTCCACCACAGCCGAGACCAGAGGGCATAAAATATATTAATCCACAAAAGAAGGGATTAAATTGCTGGGCTAGGTATGATCATATTTCCAACCTTGAAGTACAACACAAGAATGAGGAGGCAGTGAGGAGGCAAGAAGTAGAGAATGAGAGAGCTACGCGCAAATGGGAGGAGAGGCACCGTAGTGATGACCTTGCTGCTAAGCGCGCTTATGAGAAAAAGAAGAGAGGAGAAGAGAGAAGAAGAGAGAGGAAAAGGAGAAGAGCAGAGGACGACAGAATGAGAGTTGAAGATGAAGAGAGAAGAAGGAAACAATCAATGTGTTGACGACATCTGTAACCCCTTCATGTATTTTACTTTACTGTAAATACACAGTTGTAAGTATTTTGTAATCTCATAATGCTCTGATACCTATTGTAACAGCTTTAATCTGATACATGTTGTAATTCAAATGTATATATAAACTCTGATACAGTGTATAAGGTATATCTTGTAAATAGCCTTGTAAAGGACAAGAATGATATGATCGATAAAATTGACATATTCAACTCATACATTCTTTGTTACAACACTGCTTGTGTTTGCTGTTATTTGTATTTAAGTTTTGGCATCATCAAAAAGAGGGGAATTGTTAGGAAATTTATTATTAGATTTTCCTTGTATTTCTATTGTGTAATAGATAGGACTGCATGAGTTAAAGAAGTCAGCTATGCTGAAGAATGCAAGAAGTCAACTGAAGAACTGAAGTGAAGACCCAGCTGTGTGTCAGCTGAGTGTAGTCACGATGGAAGGCACAGACTTTGATCGAGGAGAGATCCAAATTGAGGAACAGTGAGTAAAGGTTGAAGAAGTGTCGGTCAAGTCGATCAGAGCGAGTCTATCAATTGAATTGACAGTTGAGTCATTCCTAAAAGGTTGGAGCAGACTCAAGTCAAAGGGTAAAGACAACTGTCCAGTCAAGTCGACTGATATTAATCCATTGCACGAAAGTCAAGGATATTACTTAAAATAGTAATACATCCATGCTGCATTGTCTTAAAGTGCTCGTCCCAGAGGCGTGCAAAACGAATAAACCAATGGAAAACACTGAAGCTTGTGTTAGGACCTGAAAAACTGCAGAGTCATCTAACATGAGGAACGGTCACCATCACAATGCTGCAAGTCAAGAAAAGACAAGCCAAAGAACAAGAAAATATCATTTGAAAATAGCCTATCTCTTCAACGGGCAAATTTTCAAATGAACATTATAAAAGGTTGAGGAAACAAGAGAGAGAAGTACAAAAGACCAAGCATTCTAAGTAATTCAAAGCAAGCAAAACCTGCAAACATTCTCTCTAGCTTATCAAGAAATTCCTCAAGCCTAAAACTCGAAGGAACTCGATCCAACACATGCTGTAAAGGAAAGAATACTTCAACAAGTTGAAGAGGAAAAAGTTTTAAGAACAAAAGGGGTGTACTCTCCAAGATCGAAGGAGTTGTAGTAAGGTTCAAGGTCGAACCAGAAGTTTCAAGCTTTATGGAAGGCTGTGTGATCAATTCCACGGGTTTGAAAGGAGCTGAAGTAGCAAGGCAGTTGTCTTGTGAAGAAGCTGAGTCGTAAGAGAAGCCAGCTATGTGATCAAGGTTGTCTCTAGACTGAGAACTACTTTGTAACCTGATCTGTTTCTTAGTGGATTCCCCCACGAGTTGGAAAAGAGTGGATTAGAGGAATTACTCCATCCTCGAACCATTATAAAATTTACTTGTGTCATTTACTTTCAGCACTTTACTTTCCTGCATATATTTATATCTGTTGTTTAAGTTAAATTTCTAACCCAACTAATAATAACATTGTTAAGAACAAGTGTTAAAAACAAGTTTAAAATTAACAAGGGTGTTAAGTCTTCCGTTGTATAAAACCAAATCAACTAAAAAGTTAAGTGTTAGCTGACGCGGCTAAGTTTACTATCAACAGCTCAGTCGAGTTTGTTGAGTGAGTAACTTTGCTGAAGTAAGCCAACCTAGCTGTCCCCAAAGGACTTAGCTGATTTGAGTCAACTCTGTTGAAATATATTAAAAGGACTAAATTGCAAAAGTTGGTTAGGTTTATTCAACCCCCCTTCTAAACCTTACATCACACCCATTGGGACCTACATTGATAAAGGAAGTAAGATTTATACCATAAAGCATAAGGTTATACTTTAGACATTCATAATCAAAAAGCAAAAGGAAAGATGTCACATTGTCACTCAAATATCCTCCTAGCATAATCAAAAAGCAAAAAAAAAAAAGGATGTTCAAGTGACAAATATTAGCCTTGTCTAGTTCGTACGTCATTCCAAATTACCAATTACTAACTATTAATTACTAATTACTAAATAGATTATAAATCTTAAAGTGTGTTCCGTTATATATTAATCATCATCATCAAACTCAACAAACTCATCATCATTCTCTTCTTCACCAAATTCTTCAAAATTTTCATGATCACTTCCAACTTCCACTTCATCGTCTTCTTAAAATTTACTCTCTTCATCTCTAAGGCTTAGTCGAGAAATGTTATTTCTCTTTCGAGAAGTTTTTTTGACTTTTCTACTTGGTTAGGCCTCGCACTTGATGTATGCATGGACGACACATTTTTCCTTTCATTGATCTAGTGTGATAGACCTCTTCTTGAACTCCACTCGCTCTAGCAACCGCATCCCATGTTAAGTCAACATCACCAAACACTAAATCATCACAATTATCAAATTCTTCATCCATTTTGCCCATCAACCACTCATTACTATCAATTATATCTCCCAAACAAATAGGATCAATGCAATCACGTGCAGCATAACGACGTTTCAACATGCGGTTATATTTTAGGAACACCAAATCATTCAACTACCTTTCAGCTAGCCTATTCCTTTTCTTGTTATGTATCTGCATTATGTTTAATAATGTAATAATTATGAATGTATAATTATAATTATATTAAATAACTATTATTAAAATATTCACAATTAATTACTTACATGCTTAAATATGCTCCAATTATGCTCACACCCTGATACACTACAAATAAGGTTAAGCACTTTGATTGCGAACTTTTGCAAGTTGGGTGCCGATGAACCATAAGTGCTCCACCAGTCAGCTGTTAACATTTGAACTCATAATGATTAATAACTCAGCTGTTAACTTTTGTTTTTCTCTATCTGATGGCCATTTCTTTCCCAAATAATCCTTATGCATGTTCATAAATAGGAGTCTCGTGCATAATCTTATCTTGCTCATCAATATTTGCCGTCAACCTATGCATAACATCAATGAAACCTGACATAAACTTTTGGCATTGGGAAACATTATCATGTGAATAAAAAAACGCGGATTCAAATAGTATCCCGCTACATGCAAAGGCCGATCGAATTGGCTTTCCCATCTAGTATCAATAATGTTGAAGATCTCCTTGTACTTATTCTCATTCTCATCAAAGGCCTTCATGATAGTCTCTTTAGCTCTGTCCATGGCCTCATAAATATACCCAATAGCTGGCTTTCTCTCATCATCAACCATTCCAAGGACATGAACTAATGGACCAAATACCTTTAGCATGTATACAATAGTGTTCCAGAATAAAGGCATCACGAAAGTATCGACTGGTTGCTTGCCACTAGCTTCTTTTGCCCATTTACTAGATGACCAATCATTTGATGTAAACATTTTCCTCAAGTTGTTCTTTTGTTTATGGATGCGTTAAAGAGTAAGAAAAGTTGTGGCGATTCTTGTAACACCAGCTCTAACAAGCTCTATTTGTCCAGTGAAACACCTCAACAAATTAACTACCCCTGGACGGACATATACGTAAGTATTCAACCTCATTGCCCGCTTTAATGTCCTGCTGCAATTATGTAGTTTGGCAATATCTTAAAGCATCAAATCGATGCAATAAGTTGCACAAGGAGCCCAGAATAAATGTGGTCGTTTTGCTTCAATAGTTTACCTGAAAACAAATTAAAAGACACGCCAAAAGACTTATAATATGATTTTATAAGCTTAAAATTAGAAAACAAGCAATAAACTAAAGTAGTCAAGTTCTTAGTGTCCTACCAGCAGAAACATTATTACTTGCACTATCTGTTGGGAAATTTAATTATATAGATTTTGATGATGCATGTAAAACTTAGGTTAAAAAGTTGGTACCCCATTTTCTATTGTAAATTCAACTATGTAGTAGATAAGTTCTATAAGCTGAGTCGAAGCAGCCAAGTTGAAGATTGTAGAAATTGACTGAAGGAAGCAGTGAAGAATCAGTTGTGTTGCAGCTGACTGTCGAAGAAAAGATTCAGTCAAGTACCAGAAAGATGTGTCTTTCAGCAGACTTACACTCAAGTCAAATCAACTGTGAATGGTTTGTTACACTCAAGTCAAGGAGGTTACTTATTTTAGTAATAAGTACATGCTGCAGTCTAAAAGTGCTCAACCCAGAAGCGTGCAAAAAGAATAAAACAATGGGAATGCACTGAAACATGTCAGGTTCTGAAAAGTTGCACATATCATTAAACTAGGAAAGGTCCCAATCACCTGATGCACAATACGACAAGATAACGACCCAGAAGTGGAGTTTGAAAAGTGCCTATCTCTTCAACGGACATATTTTTTGAACCGCCACTATAAAAAGCTGAGTAACATTTGTGAGAGAGTACGAGTAATAGACACAAGTGAAAATCAGAGCAAAGCAAGCAAACAAAAATTACTCTCAAGAAATACACTATAATCCTCAAGCCTAAATTCGAAGTTAATCTGTCCAACACACTCAATGAAGGAAAAAAGGCTTCAACCAGTTAAAGAGGAAATTTGTTGTAAAGAACAAAGGGATCTGCACATCCAAGGATTCAAGGAACTGCAGTGAGATTCAAGGATTTGAAGGAGCTGAAGTAGTGAGACAACCATCTTGCAAAGAGCTGAGTCCCAGGAGTACATCCAGCTGTGTGATCAAGGCTTACTCAGATTTTTGTATCCATCTTGTAACAGTTGTTGCATTAGTGGATTACTTCCTAGAGTTGGAGAAGAGTGGAGTAGAGGAATTACCTCATCTTTGAACCACTATAAATTGCTTTGTGTCTTTTATTTTTCAGCACTTTGTTTCTCGCACACTTTATACTACTGATTGATAAATTTTCCAAACTCAACTGATAAAAACTTAATCAAAACAAGTGTTGTAAAACCTCTTTAACAAAAAGGGTGTAAGATTTCTGCTGTTAAAAACCAAGTAAGTTGAATTTTTAAATAGCTCACTTCACTCAGCTGAGTTATTCTATCAAATGCTCAGTCGAGTCTATTGAGTGGTTAACTCTCCTGTTGAGGTTGAACTAAGCTATCTCAAAAGGACTAAGCTGCTACTATTGTAAAAACTCTGATTTAAGATCAAAAATTAAAAATTGGTTAAGTCTATTCAACCCCCCCCCCCTCTAGACTTAACACAAACACCCCTTGGGACCTACACTATCAATAATGACTTGAAGAACATTTGCTTCCCCTATACGCTCAATAAATCTATCTAACAAGTGAAACATTTTATCTCCGCCTTGGAGTAATCGGACAGGACGCATCAACAGTTCAAGAAAGAATGTCCCTTTAGGTTAATTGACCAAGAAATTAATGAGTGTTCTTTGTTTCTTATCAGTCCATCCATCTTCCATAAAAGAACAACCATATTTCACCCATTCTTGTTGATATGACTTCATCATATTATTCACGACATCAACTTCCTTATTCAACAAAGGGACTCTAATCTCATGATAATTAGGAGGTTTCTAACCAACACCAAATTGTCCAATAGACTCGATCATCACATGAAAACTTGGATATTTTACCGCATTAAAAGGTATGGCAGCATTATACATCCATCTAGCTATATCTCGACAAGATTTATCTCTCAACTGCCTTTTACATAACGCATTCACTGTAGTTTGTCTATTCTTATCTTTTTTGTTGCTTTGGACAACTTTTTCAGCATCACGGGCAAAGTAAACATCAATTAGACCTTTTTGCCTCAGCCTTTTTTGTGTGCTCTTAGAAGTTATCTTTGCCCTGATATCATCTAAATCATCATCAGCACCGTAATGTTCCATATCCATGTCTTCATAAACTGGAATATCACTTCTCTCCATATTAAGTGCAACCTTTTTCATCGTGTGATCATTTATTTCTTCACGCACATGAGCTGGACATTATGGACAAACTTTAGCATTCCGATATCCTCCAGCAAGGTGTTGCTTTGCACAGTAAATCCCTCCTTATGTAACTTTAGCACAAAAAGCACAAGTAAGATTATTTGTGCTTGGTGGATTAGCCATGTGCACATATTTCCATGTTGGGTCCTTTTTAGAATTATTATTTGCCTCCATAATTCTGAAAAACAGAAAAATAGGCTTTAAAAAGTTGAATCTTATAATCTGCTGAAGTAAAAAAAGAGAAAAAAAAAAGAAAGATAAAAAGGACAAGTAAGAGAGAATCTACATTAAAGAATAAAAAAGAAAGAAGAGAAAAAATATACACCTGTTCGAAGAAGAGGGAAAGAGCAGAGGTCTCCCGTGTTTTGTTTTCTACATTGTGCGCTATACAACGTTATTCTCTTTATTTCTGATATTTGACCTTTTTTCCTCACTTGAGCAGCTGGGCTTATTTTTAATAAGGCCTAACTTAAAAAACCCTAGGAAAGCCTAATTAATACAAAGCTCATTTAAAAACACAATTTAAAAAACCCACTTTAAGCCCAACTTTAAGCAGCCCACTCTAAATAAACCCTGGACTTAAATAAGGTGTACCTGAGCAGGCTGGGCGCGCCTCTGCGCCTTTGAGCCTGGGTGATCGCCTTATTAAATTGCCTCATCTGATAGGCTATCAGGCGCTATCCCCAACACCTTATGCGCATTGAGCCTCAGGCGCACCTTTGACAACTATGCTCTATTGACTATGTGAAGTCAAAAATAATTTAGCGGATCATTTAACCAAAAAGGTTGAATTGAGAGTTAGTTGTGAAATCATCAAGAGGAATGAGTCTGAAACCTCTAGAAAAATGAGTTGATACAATGAAAACCCAACTTAGTTGACTAGGCATCCTAAGATCTAGGTTCAAAGGGACAACCTAATTGTAAAAGACTTGTAATATCATTGTGGGGGAGTTATCCCTTGTCCATTCCTTAACAATGATGAACATGGGGAAGAGGATAAGAATTAGATTTTAATGATTCTTATGCATCGGTAAGACAAGTTGAGTAGTGTGGGCTGCTCCTAAAGAAGAATCACCTATGTGAGAGAGAAGTGGGGCCGCTTCGAAAAGAATTGTGTGAGGCTCAATTCTTAGAACCTCTTGGAGAACCAGACGTATGTTCAATGCCATGAATGAACATAACAATAATAGTTAAAGTGTGTTAGGAAGAATCATATGTGAGGTACATCATCGTTTACTCAAAACGCAGAACAATTAAAAGGCATCGCATCTACTGATCAGCTAGTAATGTAAATATACATTCACAAGGGAAGGTTCAAAGGATAACACCTACAACTGCTGGACATTATCACCAAATCTTTGTATCTTCGAAACTTTCATTCATGTGGGGGATTATTAGAAAAATTGAATAGAAAATGTGCATTTTGGCATAATTTTCTTTTACCTATTTCTTCAATAATCAAGACAATATTTAACTCTTTTTAAATTTTCTCATCTTCTTTCTCTGTTGATTGAGTCTTCTAAGTATTCTAACTCGGCTCAATTAACCCTAACTCATTCTTGAGCTCATCAAACCTTGATTCACATAACGGCTTTGTGAATATATCAACTAACTGCTTATCAGTTGAGATGTATTCCAAGGTGATGCATTTTTTTTCAACATGATCTCTTATAAAATGATATCTGACATCAATGTGCTTTGTTTCTTGAATGCAACAATGGATTTTGAGTAATTTCAATTGCACTGGTGTTATCAGTTGAGATGTATTCCAAGGTGATGCATAAAAGAAATGAGATGAACGTTGAAGGACTTGTTGTTAGGCTTCGTATATAAGAAGATAACAAAGGTTTCGAGAGAAAAATATTCAATCCTATGGTTGCTAAAGATAATGTTGTGGAGCATGGCTAAAGCTCTAAAGGAAAAAAGATATCCGAAAAAATTGGTAAAGGGTTCAACAATTGGGGATTGAAATATGGCGTTTCCAAGAAGAAATTCAAAGGAAAATGCTTCACTTATGGCGACAAGGGTCACAAGGCTTTAGACCATAATTAGCCAAAGAAGAACTGGGGGGGCTAAAATGAATGATGACATTTCTAAGGAGGTTTCCCATTTGAATCTTGTTACTGTGATTTCTAAGGTGAATATGGTGGGTTCAAACCCAAATCAATGGTGGATTGACACTGGCACTACCAGGTATGTATGCTCCAACAAGGAGATGTTTAGTACCTTTGAGGCTGTTGAGAATGGTAAGAAGTTGTATATGGGGAATTCTTTTACTTTTGACATCAAATGTCAAGTGAAAGTGGTGACATCTGGAAAGTAGTTGACTCTCAACAATATTTTGTGTGTGCCAGATGTTTAAAAGAATTTAGTGTCCGGATCACTTTTAATTAAGCATGAGTTTCGTGTTGTCTTTGAGTCAAGTGTTGTAACATTAATGAAAAATGAATCATTTGTTGGGAAAAGATATGTAACTGATGGGCTTTTTAAACTCAGTGTAATGGTGGTTAAACCAAAAGACAATAAAATGAAGAACTTTTTTGTTTAGTTGCTTGAGTCTTCCAATTTGTGGTATGGTAGACTATGAAATGTTAATTATGATACTCTACGTAGATTAATTAACTTAATTTATATAGCAATACTCCATATTAATTCCAAGCACAAGTGTAAGACTTGTGTTGAGGCAAAATTAATAAGGACGTCATTTAAAAATTCTTGGATGAAATAATGAACCACTTGATTTAATTCACACTGATGTATGTGATTAAATCAACACAAACACGTAGTAGCAATAAGTACTTCATTACTTTAATTGATGATAACACAAAATTGTTTTATGTGTATCTTCTTAAAAGTAAAGATGAAGCTATAGAAAAAATTATTCTCTATAAAAATGAAGTTGAGAATCAACTCTACAAGAAAATTAAGGCGCTAAGAAGTGATCGTGGAGGTGAATATGAATCACCATTTGCTGAATTTTATGCCAAACACGGAATTAGACACGAAACAATATCACCTTATTCACCTCAACTAAATGGCATTGCAAATCGAAGAAATTGTACACTAAAAAAATGATGAATGTTATGTTATTAAGTTCTGGTTTGCCTCAGAACATGTGGGGGAAGTTGTTTGACAGCTAGTTACTTTATAAATAAGGTGCCCCGTAAGATATTAGGAAAAAGCCCTTACGAGTTGTGGCATAGAAGAATGTTATCCTACAAATGCTTACGAGTGTGGGGTGTCTTGCTAAGGTTGATATACCTATACCAAAGAAGGTGAAGGTAGGTCCCAAAACTATTGATTACATATTTATTAGATGTGCACACAAACAGTAGCATTTATTGGTTTCTTATGCATGAATCTAAGATTAAAGATGTACTCAAGAACACGATAATTAAATCAAAAAATGCCTCGTTCTTTGAAAATGTATTTTCACGCAAATCGAAAGAAGAATCAAGCTCTTCTAAATGGATACATGATTTAATAGAACAAGAGCAAGGCAATAAAGAAGAAGAGGTGGAACTTAAATGCAACAAACGAGCTAGGATAGATAAATCTTTTTGTCTAGATTTTAAAACCTATTGAAAAGTGAACCTCAAAGCTACAGAGAAGCTACAAATTCTTCTGAAGGATTATTGTGGAAAGAGACCATAAAAAGTAAAATTGATTCCATCTTGCAATACCATACCTGGAAACTGGTGGATCTTCCTGAAGAAAGTAAACCACTAGGTTATAAATGGATATTCAATAAGAAAATGAAGGTGGATGGAACAATTGATAAGTACAAGGCTAGACTTGTATTTAAAGGTAATGCACAAAAAAGAAGGTCTTGATTACTTTGATATGTATCTCTAGTTGTAAGAGTAACCTCCATAAGATTAGTACTTGCCTCTTTGCGGAACCTTGAGACATCAAATGGACATAAAAACTATTTTTCTAAATGGAGATTTAGAAGAGGAGATTTACATAGAATAACCTGAGAGATTCTCTGCACCTGGGCAAGAGAATAAGGTTTGTAAACTGGTCTAGTCATTATATGGCTTGAAAGGCACCAAAACAATGACATGAAAATTTTGATAATTCAATGAAAGAATGTGGATTTAAAATAAATGAATGTGATAATTGTGTCTATGTTGAGGTGACTGAATATGGCTATGTCATTTTGTGTCATTATGTAGATAACATGCTTATCATTGAAAGTAATGATAAAATAATTAAATCCACAAAAAATATGTTCATGAACTCAAGGTTTGATATGAAAGATATGGGTTTAGCTGACGTTATCCTCAGAATAAAGATCTCTAGAACTTCAAATTGACTGGCACTTGATCAGTCACATTATGTGTACAAGATTGTAGAAATATTTAGTAAGGATGACACGTTATTAGCTAAAACTCTTATAGGCATGAGTCAACATCTATCAAAGAATAGAGGTGAGGTTGTGTCTAAAGTAGAATATTCACGAGTCATAGGACGTCTGATGTATTTAATGAGTTGTAAAGGACAAACTTTGCTTATGCAGTGAGTAAATTGAGCAGATACATGATTAATCGAGGGCATGACCACTAGAAAGTTATAGTGAGAATACTAACGTGGCACTTTGGGCGCTCGTGTAGATAGAGTCTCTATACAATATTATTTTACACCTTAAGAATAATATGGTATTATATATACTTGTCTAAAAAGCATTTGTATTCCCATGTGGGACAAACCCACATTTCAAATAATAATAATTTGAGTAGATTTCGCGATGAACGCCTTTAATTTCGCCTTGAACACAGTGGATCTCCTTGAATTTGATCTTGTTGACTTGAGAGAACTTTCTCCACCGCCTTTCTTGCTTGGATTTTTTTTCTTCAAATTGTGATTTTAATCATTGAGAAGTAACCCTATTTATACTTATAGGAGAGGGGTTTTTGGATAAATCATGGGATGTAAAGACTTGATTTAATTGGTCATTCATTATTTGATATTTATATATCTCTTTAATCACAAATATACTTATAAAATGAGATAATTATGACTCTCATATCTTATCAAGATAAGTCATGATCCTCAAGAATCTGATATGACTATCAAGATAAGTCTTCATCTCCAAAAATTGAGATTTGACGTAACTTAGCAATTATCAATAGGCCATAAATTTAAATGTCTGCACCTACTTAAATTGATTATTAGGTGGGTCACTGTCATATCACAAAGCATTGTCGGAGGTATTGAGAGTTTGGTCAGGAAAAAAATCATCCATTTACTTAAGTCAGTTGCAATAAATGTGAATCGAAGAACTTGACAATATATAAATGTGTGTATAACTCGTCATGTAACTTTTAATTATGAAAAGTGATGATAAATACGGCACTATAACACAAATGTTTATTGTCTGCGAATAAATAAACAAGAAAAAAAGTACAAAAAGAATTTATATAAATCAAAAAATGAAAAAAAAAGGTTACAATCTCTATAAAATCATATGATTCTTTTCATTAAGAATATAATATGTAGAATTTGAGAATTTGGAGATGAACTCTTCAGCTTGATATTCTCCAAACCTGAACTTCAACTTGAATAACGTTAATTCGAGGGCTTGACAACTTAATTCCAAATCAAAAATGTGATATATTTGATGATATTTGATTTGGATTTGAGAACTTCTTGGTGGAACTATCTCTTACGATCTGCCTCCAAGATAAACTTGATATTCATAAACGTTAGCTCGAGGGCTTGATGGCTTATTCCTGGATCAAACATTGGACTTGAGTTGAATACGGGATGAACGCCTTGAATTTCGCCTTGAACATCGTGGATGTCCTTGAATTTGATCTTCTATAGTTGAGAGAACTTCCTCCACCACCTTTCTTGCTTGGATTTCTTTTCTTCGAATTGTGATTTAATTGCTTGAGAATGACCCTTATTTATACTTGTAGGGGAGGGGTTCTTGGATAAACCATGGAATGCAAATACTTGATTTAATTGGCCAGTTAATATTTGATATTTGTCTATCTCTTTAATAAGATTTAATATTTATACAAGAGATAATAATCACTTCAATATCTTATAAAGATAAGTCAAAATCTCCAAGGATTTGAGATAACTATCAAGATATGTATTAATCTCCAGAAATTGAGATTTGGCACTTGCAATTATCAATTGGCTATAATTTTTATATGTCTACAGGTACGTTAATGGGTTTCATGGTTCCTAATATGCCTTAGGACCTTAATGAACTTAGCTTTATGCATTATAGCCCAATTTGCTCAATAATACGCAGTTCAATGGACTTTGTTTGTTGGGTTTATGTATTATTTCGGCCCATTTTTTAAATTCCACCCACTGAACTTGGTGATTGCTTGTGAAAGCATTTTGTAGAATTTCACTAAAAATCATTCTCTTTCCCAACATATGATTACTTATGATTTTTTGTCAAAAATAATCCACTCACTCTAATTTATCAATCATTAGTTAATTCAATATGATGCGTTTTTACAATTTTACAATCAAATAACAATTAACAAAGTCAAAAAAATGGAAAGACAAAAAAAATGAGAAAATATCATTTTTGGTTCCATTAGACTTACCCCTTGATGATTTTAGTCCTATTAGACTCACTTTTAGTCCCAAATCGACATTTTTCACCAAAAATAGTCCCATATGACTGGAAAACTGAAATTTTGATGCTGCTCCGTTAAATAATTAACGGAAACCATTATGATGATAAAAATTGAGATTTGACGTAACTTAGCAATTATCAATAGGCCATAAATTTAAATGTCTGCACCTACTTAAATTGATTATTAGGTGGGTCACTGTCATATCACAAAGCATTGTCGTAGGTATTGAGAGTTTGGTTAGGAAAAAAATCGTCCATTTATTTAAGTCAGTTGCAATAAATGTGAATCGAAGAACTTGACAATATATAAATGTGTGTATAACTAGTCATGTAACTTTTAATTATGAAAAGTGATGATAAATACGGCACTGTAACACAAATGTTTATTGTCTGCGAATAAACAAACAAGAAAAATAGTACAAAAAGAATTTATATAAATCAAAAAATGAAAAAAAAAAGGTTACAATCTCTATAAAATCATCTGATTCTTTTCTTCAAGAATATAATATGTAGAATTTGAGAATTTGGAGATGAACTCTTCAGCTTGATATTCTCCAAACCTGAACTTGAACTTGAATAACATTAATTCAAGGGCTTGACAACTTAATTCCAAATCAAATGTGATATATTTGATAAATATTTGATTTGGATTTATAAACGTCTCTTACGATCTGCCTCCAAGATAAACTTGATATTTATAAACGTTAGCTCGAGGGCTTGATAGCTTATTCCTGAATCAAACATTGGACTTGAGTTGAATACGGGATGAACGCCTTGAATTTCGCCTTGAACGCCGTGGATGTCCTTGAATTTGATCTTCTATAGTTGAGAGAACTTCCTCCACCACCTTTCTTGCTTGGATTTCTTTTCTTCGAATTGTGATTTATTTGCTTGAGAATGACTCCTATTTATACTTGTAGGGGAGGGGTTCTTGGATAAACCATGGAATGCAAATACTTGATTAATTGGCCAGTTAATATTTAATATTTGTTTATCTCTTTAATAAGACTAGTTTTTGACCCGTGCGATGCACGGGATGTGATGTGTTGGATTATAAAAAATGAATGCATATACGTTGTACAATACCCATATAATATAAAATAATATAATAAATATCATTATATCACTACAAATAAAAATTGCAAATGGAATACTTCTTTGTACACAATATTATTCGTCTGTTTGTCATTCGATGTATCATCACCATAAACTAATATTTCCAACCCCCTGGGTTGGTTACTCGCGAAACAACAACATATAATTGGCTATGACTGAAAACTGGATTCTTTAGGTAAAAGCCGACATATGAGAGAGTCTTGGTTTTTGTTTATTGTCATAGCATACAAAACGATTAGAGGAAATTATCTTCGTTGGAACTTGAAGTGAATTCTGAGATCAGGCAGAATTAGTGTCATTCACGTAATTACAACTTTATGATCGACATTCGCTCACATGAGAATTTTAGATTCAAGTACATGTGTGTCAAGCCTCGTAATCACCAACATCGTACCATTATACAATCAAGTAGAATCATCTATGTTCCTCAAGAGTATAACATGTGTCCCAGTATTTTCATCAAAGATTTTTTAACGAATATATTGTGTTTTTTGAAAATATTTAAAATATCAAATAGTATAATCTATAAAATTCCAATTGCAATTAAGGATTTATATACTTTTTTGCAAACTATTTATCTATAGGATCTCATATATATATATATATATATCAATATAATAATACAATAAAAACTTTACAAAGCACATACATGTATAATAATACTATTCAAATAACAAAAAATAAAAAATAGAATATGAAAATGATTTATCGTAAATTTCAAAGAATGTTAATATACATAATATCATAAGAATTATTTTATATAGATTTCAATTTGTTTAAATTTGTAAAATTATTTAAATAAAATAAAATCAAAACATATAATTAAATTGTAAATGAAAAGCAAAAGCCAAAAGATTTTGATATTATCAGGACTAATTGTTAATAATACTCTGAACCCATTAAATGAAGCCCATCTTTGAATTTTAAAAAAATAATTAGAAGCCCATATCATTTAAACCCAAATTAAACGTTATTATGCATCTCATTATATAAACTACTATTATTTAACCTTAGCCACTAAATCAACCTTAACCCAATTGTCAATAATACTCTGAAGCAATCTGATCTTAGCCCATTTTTGAAAATTAAAAAAACAAAATTGGCTAATTTAACAGAATAAGTCAAATTTAAAATCAATTTAAACAAATAATGCAAAAAAATAAATGGGTGAAAATAGCGTTAGAAACGCTGTTTTCTCTGTTTTTGTCAGAAAACGCAGAGAAAACAGCGATTCTAACGATGTTTTCCCAAAAAAAATATTTTTTTAAAAATTAGTTTAAAATAGTATTGTTAGTTTTAGGATATTGTTTTGTAAAATTAATATCAAATTTGTTTTGTGCGATTTAATTTTTCAAAATTAGAATTTGTTTTTTAATTTAATTCTGAAAACAGGTATTGAATCTCTATTTTCACAAATTATTTTCACATGAATCATTTTTTTTATTATTCACGAGTATTATTATTTTATTTTATTGGTTTATATTGAAACTATCTAGTAACATGACCTGATATTTATTACCTTATTTTAATAATAAAATGCATACAAAGTATATAAAAATTATTTATAGTAGGGTACACATTGATTCTCTTACATGCATCATCATTAGAAAATATTGACACATCAAAAACGTGGAAGATACGATAAGAGAAAACCAACACTTCACCATCTAGAATTGTGTTATCATGGACAAATTTGCTCCATCCATCGAAAAAAAGAACGCGCTGGGGGTTGATTATTTTGACCGTCCAAGTGAGTCTGTTCACATTATGCAGATCACAATTTAATGGTGTAAAACCATTGAAATGACGTGCAAATTTGGATGAAAGACGCAAACATATTTGGTGGCTATACTTCGAATTTAGGATCAACAATATCAAAATGTCTCTCTAATGCAATTTAAGTAGTATAACTATAAGAGAATGTTGCATAAATAATAAGTCATAAAAACTTATATGAACACAAAATCAATTGTTAATTCAATGGTGAAAGATATATAAAATCATAATTCGTCTATTTTAACTATTATTAAATAATTTAGGAAAATTTGAATAGTCATTAGTATTTAAAACTTGATTAATTAATATTACACTGTACAAAAAAGTAACGACACAATAATCAAACAAATAATAATATATTTGATGAAGATATGAGGTATAAAATCAACATAATCATTGTAATATATATGAACAGAACTGACGTATATTGGTATAATATTAATTATAGTGAAATATTATTTATAATTTTTATAATCTGTGTATTATATATAGATAGAATTGATAGTATAGACTCACTTTTGGTATAAAGTAGGAATACCATTTATAAATTTTTCCTAATTTTTATACATATAAAATAGGAATACCATTTATGATATTTTTCTAATTCATATACATATAAAGTAGGAATGTCACGCCCCAAACGTGACGCGACAACGATCAATCACTTAAACAGAATTAAATCAACAGTCTAAACCAAAGATAACAAACTCCAAGTGAAATAGAGTCTAATGCAGCGGAATTAAAATAAACACAAGTACAAATTACAATCTTAAAGTCTGGCGGTATCCGAATACAACCCAAAAGATTATCTGAATTAACTTACAGTCCAAACAAAAATAAAATGAAGGAGTCCCACAACAAATAAAAGTAAAAGGAAATGTCGCTCCACATCACGGATAGGGATTCAATCATGGTAGGTTCGATGTCTTGGCGACTCTTCATCTAAAGGTTAGAAAACAGGAGGGCATGAGACAGAAATCTCGCTGATGGGGTGATCGTGTGCAAGTGTGGCGATATAAATAGTTAATGCGAGAAATTTAGTTGTATGAAAACGCGTGAGCGATGATGCATGATTTCACACCCATCCACAAAGCGTCGTGATAAATATATTAAGTAACATACTTATATATTTTAAGAAAATAGTTCGTGGTCACGCAGCACTATGGTTCAAGCGGACAAAGAGGATTACGTGCGGATTTGTAACGCCAATCCTATGCAAGACAAGTAGCGGTTTGCGTGATTTGTAGCGCCAACCTATGCAATACAAGTAAGCGGTTGCGTGCGGTTTGTAGCGCCAACCAAACGGGTCCGATTAACTCCGGAATCGTGTGGATCGACAACGATTCCTTCGTTCTTCCTTGTAACTCCCGAGCAAGATGGTCCAAGACCTGTCACCTTATCGCTCCGTAGGCAAAGACAAAATCCACAAGCTGAGCTAGCAAGGCTAGGATTTGTCATAATCATGATTATAACTCAAGTACTACGACCCGCTTCCCTTGGACAAACTCCGTCCCTCGGTTGCGGGATTAGGGCGATGGGGCGGGAAGAGTGGAATAGCGGCCGAGCTGCCGGTTCCATCCCCGACGTATCCATTCCGATCGTGAGCTCGACACACCAAGTTGACTTCAGCGGAAAGTAAACACAAGTTCATGTAGTCAACCAGGCAAAATCGAGTATTATTGATTCGGGGAAGCGATTCATGAAAAGTTTTCGAAAAATTTGTGTAAGGTAATTATGGCGTTGGTGGAGTTATTTGGATGAAGATGATTATCGGGAGGATAAGCAATCTTCGATATCTTGAACGATTAGGTGGAACATAAGTCCGTTATAGATTCAAATCGCAAGACGAGGAGGTCGCCCGATCGGGTATTAATCGGTCAAAGGCGGTCCGATAAGTCAAGGGGTTTTTGAGAAATTAAAATATTTTACTTAAGAATTGAAGTCAGAGGGTCCAGGGCTGTTTTAGAAAAATAAAAATAACTTGAGTTAGGTCCTTATAAAAAATAAAATTTACAATTAGCCCCGTTTTGTCAAAACCAATACTTTTGGGGTTAAAAGTTAAATAAATAAATGTCCCGACCTTGAAAAATTATGAGGTCAGTTCCTAAATTCTCTAAATTGTTCAGAGATTAAGGTTTTTAAAGTTTTGAGGTCGAGTGTTTATAAAATTCTCACATTGGCCCCAAATTTGTTAAAATTGTCATTTCGGGCCCTAAGTTTAAAATAATCGGAACTCACAAACCGGAAGGGCCTCTAATGTTATTCCAGTTGGAAAATGTCACTAAGGTTAGTGAAATATTGGGACAAAAACAGTTTTAAAACGTCATAAGTATAGGTCTCTCAACGTTTGAAAATCTCATTTTTTTCCCATTTTGAAATAATTGCCTTTAAGGCTTTTAGGGGTCCAATTGTTATGAAATTTGAACCTTGGGTCCAAAATATAATTATGTTATAGGTAAATTAGTATTTCCAGGTACATGGGCTGTATAAGTCCTGGAAATTTCATTTGGGTCCTCAAGTTTAATCTTTTACAATTTGGTCCCTCAAGTTTTATAAAATTACTTTCCAAGCTCTAAACACTTGGATTTTTGGAATACACTTAAAATATGTTATTTCCAGTCCCTTAAGAGTTAAAATTTCAAATTTTAAATTTAGGGTCTGGTACAGTTTCGAAATTTGCAAAATAGCCCTTAAACTTCTCAAATTTTACAATCTAGTCCTTGGGCTTTTAAGGGTTGATTTTATTTATCTAAAAACTCTTAAAACTTTATTAAAATGTCAAAACATCATTTTTGAACCTGAGTACAGTCCCAAAAATCGAAATTTGCAGAGAGGTCCCTTAAGTTTTATTTTCTTGCACTTAAGTCCACCAACTTTCCATTTTTGCATTTTAAGTCCAAAAATCGAAATTTAATCAATTATGCTCGACTTGTCCAGGTTATAGGCCATACAAAACATAGATTTCAAGAGTCATAAACATACATATCCATCTCATACAAGAATTTATCAAATATGACAATAAAGTGTACATGTATGTCTTATTTTTCAGTAAATCGCATTTTGAGCAACTCTTGAGAAATTTTTCAACTTGATACAAGAAAATAGCATGCAATACATAATATATATCTCAAATGCTCAATAAAAAAATACTACATGCATTTTTATGAATTAAAACACCTAGAAGTTGAAAGGATTTTTCCACCCACCTTGTTTGTTCGGTTGATTGGTGTAAAGTGGTGTCACTAGACCTTGAGGATTTTAATCCTCACTTAAGGCAGCCCCTAAGTCCAATAATACAAGGAGTTTTGAGTTAGAAAATGAAGATTTGAACCAAGGAGGGAAAAAGAGAAGGAATAGGCCAAAGGTACCACACTTACCTTGTGTAGTTGAAAGTTGTAGTCAAAAATTGATAGTCTCTTAAGAACTTGATCACCACTTAAACAAAGCTCCAAGGTCAGCCCCTAATCACCTCAAAATGATAATTTTGGTGTTAAAATTCGAAATTAATAGGGGAGAAGAAGAAGGTACCAAAAATCCCATTTCTTACCTTATAGTCCAAATTCTTCAAATTTCTTCAAGTCTAGAAGTCTTCTTCAAGGTGATGGTGAGACCCTTAGTATCTTCCAAGTCTTCTATGTAAACCTCAACATAAAACTCCAAACTTACATTAAAGTGAGAGGAGATAGTTAGATGATATCAAGACAAGAAGAGGAACAAAATTTCTTACCTTGTTGAAGGGGGGTGTTCGAATTTTGTGATGGAGTAGAAGAAAAGTTCTTGTATTTTTACTAAGTGTTCAAGAGAAGAGAAGAAAATTGTAGAGAGAGATGTGGGAGGATTTCTTGGTGAGTAGGAGGATGAAAGGTTTGAGAGATGAAGGTGTTGGGTACAAAATGAAATTTCTTGTGTATTATGGCCTAATGGCCGATTTTTGAGAGCATGAGGGAGAGATGATTTTTGTGTTTTGTTCCAAGTCTTGTAAATTGTAGTAAGCATGAGGGACAAGGACTTTGGTCAAGATGTAGTCTTGCATGGGAGGTTGGAATTGCAAGGATAGAGAGGAATGTTGGCATGGGGTGTTGGGAAGCCTCCAACATGTTGGATGATTTTATAATAAAGAATTGGTGTATAAGATATTGTGTATAAGATTTGAATTAATGGTGTAATAATACACAAGATGAATACATAAGGTGTACATGTACAAGAGTTAGGAGATATTTCTACACCAAAATTTCCCACCATGGCCGTCCCTTAAGGCGTATTTGTGGTAATTCCATATTTTATTTTTATGTCCCAAAATTGATGATAATATGTGAATAATATCAATCTCCAAAATAATTAGTGATTTCCTTGATCACTTATAAGTCTCATGATCACTTAATCTAAATCGAATTCTTAATTCTATAAGGTTTAAACCTCTAAAATAAATAGTCTCTTAGAATTCTAAGGTGACTAATAGATACGCAATTAACAATAATGATGATCAATCAAGTGATCATAAATGCGAAATAAAATTAATAAATGATTATGATCACAAGAAGTAAATAAGGAAATTAAGGCAAAAACGTAATTATCATTAATATTTACCCGTCAAAGCGACGCGGTAGAATTGTCAAATAGTACAAAGACGATACGTGAGACGTACATGTTCGAATAAAAATCGAGGGCTTCACATTCTCCCCTCCTTAAAAGAATTTGGTCCCCAAATTCTCTTCAGAATAGTTCTGGGTATTGATTCCTCATGTCTTCTTCCATCTCCCATGTTGCGTCTTCGTCTCGGTTGTGGTTCCGCCATACAACTTTAACCATTGGAATCTCTCTGTTACGCAACTGACGTATCTGCTGGTCAATGATTCTGATTGGTTCCTCGGTGTAAGATAAATTCTCCATTAGAGGAGGAGCATCACGAGTGATGATATGCTCGGGATCTGGTTGATACTTTTTCAATCTCGACACATGGAATACATCGTGCATTCCCGCATATCTTTGTCTTTGTAACTCAAGTCTGTAGGCCAACTTTCCGATCCTCTTCAAAATTTTGTAAGGTCCAATATATCTCGGACTCAATTTGCCTCCTTTCCTTGGATTGATCAATCCTTTTTGTGGCAAGAGTCTAAGAAATACTTCATCTCCGGCTTCAAATTCCAAGTCCTTTCTCCTCTTGTCCGCGTAACTCTTTTGGCGGCTCTGAGCTGTACGGATCCGTTCCTTGATCAACTTGACCTTCTCCATGGCCTCCTGAACTAAGTCGACCTTTGGAATCGAGGGTGACTTCCGTTTCTCCTTCGGAGTCCATTGGTCATCAATCTCCTAGTGTAGAGGGGATCTACACTTTCTTCCATACAAGGCTTCGTAGGGTGCCATCCCAATCGTGGCCTGATAACTGTTATTATAGGCGAACTCGGCCAATGGTAAGTGCGAATCCCAACTTCCTTGGAAATCCAATGTGCAGGCTCGCAACATGTCTTCCAGGGTTTGAATTGTTCGCTCGGGCCACCGCCATCGGTTTGCGGATGTCTTCTTTGTCTTTGAAACTTAGCGAGTACCCAATTCCTCATGTAAGCATTTCCGAATCGGAGACAAACCTCGGGTCTCTGTCGACACTATGTCGACCGGCACTCCATGCGGTCGGATGATCTCTCGGATGTAAATTTGCGCAAGTTTCTGCAAGATGTCGGTTTTCTTCATGGGTAAGAAATGTGCACAATTTCTTGAGTCGGTCTCGACTACCCATATAGCATCATCGCCTCGTCTGGTCCTTGGTAGATCCGTCACGAAGTCCATCGTTATGTGTTCCCATTTCCACTCGGGAATTCTCAACGGTTGTAATAAACCAGATGGTCGTTGGTGTTCAGCTTTTACTCGTTGACAAGTCAAACATCTCGCAAGGAACTCTGCTACATGGTTCTTCATGTTTACCTACCAGTAATGCTGTTTCAAGTCCTTATACATCTTGTTTCCTCCAGGATGTATAGTGTATTTCGAACGGTGTGCTTCTGAAAGGATTCTGTTCCTAAGTTTCTCATCACTCGGTACACAAATTCTATTCCGAAATCTGATGATCCCATCTTCCTGTATCGAGAATTCTGATCTTTCTCCTTTGAGTATCTTCTCTTTTAGTTTTTGAAGTTGCACGTCAATCCCATGTGTTACTTTGATCTCGTTCAGTAGATCGGGTTTAACTGATATATTAGCACATGAAATTTGAGTACTAGTTCTCATCGGATTCCAAGTGCTCAATTCTTCTAATGATCTCCACTCTCGAATCATTAGTCTAGCTAAACTCGCCTTCCTGCTCAAGGCGTCAGCTACTACGTTAGCTTTCCCGGGATGGTATTGAATATCAAAGTGATAATCTTCTATTAACTCCATCCATCTCCGTTGCCTCAAATTGAGTTCTTTCTGAGAGAATAGGTACTTTAGGCTCTTATGATCTGTGTAAACCGTGAATGTTGCTCCGTAGAGATAGTGTCTCCATTTCTTTAATGCAAACACTATTGCTGCCAGTTCCAAATCATGCGTTGGGTAATTGGCTTCATACGGCTTGAGTTTCCGTGATGCGTAAGCAATGACCTTTCCTTCTTGCATGAGCACTGCTCCTAGTCCTTCATTTGATGCATCACTGTAGATGACAAAGTTTTCTGTTCCCTTTGGAAGGGCTAAGAATGGAGCTGTAGTAAGTCGTTTCTTTAGTTCTTGGAAACTAGTCTCACACTTGTCCTTCCACTCAAACTGGACTTGCTTCTGGGTTAGCCGAGTGAGTGGTCCGGCTATCTTGGAGAAATCCTGGACAAATCTTTGATAATATCCAGCTAGTCCTAAGAAACTTCTGATCTCCGTTACGGACTCGGGTTGTTTCTATTCAACCACTGTCTATACTTTCGAAGGATCTACGGCGATCCCGGTGCCGGATACTATGTGTCCCAAGAATGCGACTTCACTAAGCCAAAATTCGCACTTGCTGAATTTGGCATATAGCTTGTGCTCTCGTGTGTCTCTAAAACAATTTTCGATGACGCTCATGCTCCTCTTTAGACTTAGAGTATACGAGTATGTCATCAATGAATATCACTACGAATTGATCCAAATAAGGTTGAAAGACTCGATGCATTAGATCCATAAACGCCGTGGTGCGCGTTTGTCGACGAAAGGCATCACTACAACTCGTAGTGTCCATATCTGGTCTGAAATGCTGTTTTGGAAACGTCCTCTTCACGGATCTTCAGTTGATATTTATCCTTGTTGTAAATCAAACTTCGAGTACACCGTCGCTCCTTGAAGTTGATCAATTAGTTCGTCTATCCTCGGGAGGGGATATTTAGTGGTAACATCTAGTCGAGATCGTATAATAGTCACATCCTTAATGTATCTTATCCGTAATACCTAAACCACAGTCAAATTCCCTTACTATCATTTTCCCAAGGTAATATCATTAGGTGTCTAGATCCCATAATATATCACATCCAAATCATATATTTCTCAAGAGATATCCTCATTTACTTCGAGTCTCACCATACCAGGCATTATAATCTCTAAATCACGGATTTTCTAAATCACCTAACGTCCAAATAGAGAAATATTCGGATATCTTAACACTATAACAGCCCAAAAGAGTTCAAATATTCATCCAAGATTCAACTTAGGTCATCTAGTAGTAGTACCCAATCCAAGGCAAAGGAACCTATCCTGGTCAAACAAAACTAAGGCGGATTAGACGAATGTAAGGAAAAGATAAGGAAGAAAAAGAAAAGAATGACTAAGGAAAGTCAGTCAAGAGTCAACTAAGTCAAATTAAGTATGACTAAGGATTCTCCAAGTATAAATTCTGACTTATCATGAACATCAATAATACGGTTCTATACCATTATTGAAATCGATTTCACACTTAATTAGTCAAGTCGCGGTACTACCCAACACAATCCGAGGGTCCTATCCTGGGTCAGCTCGGTGTAAGTTTCCATCTTACAAGCCGAGCTTTGATACCATAACTGTCACGCCCCAAACGTGACGCGACAACGATCAATCACTTAAACAGAAATAAATCAACAGTCTAAACCAAAGATACCAAACTCCAAGTGAAATAGAGTATAATGCAGCGGAATTAAAATAAACACGAGTACAAATTACAATCTTAAAGTCTGGCGGTATCCGAATACAACCCAAAAGATTATCTGAATTAACTTACGGTCAAACAAAAATAAAATGAAGGAGTCCCACAACAAATAAAAGTAAAAAGGAAATGTCGCTCCACATCACGGATAGGGATTCAATCTGCGGTAGGTTCGATGTCTTGGCGAACTCTTCATCTAAAGGTTAGAAAACGAGGAGGGAATGAGACAAAATCTCGGTGGATGGGGTGATCGTGTGCAAGTGTGGCGATATAAATAGTTAATGCGAGAAATTTAGTTGTATGAAAACGCGTGAGCGATGATGCATGATTTCACACCCATCCATAAGCGTCGTGATAAATATATTAAGTAACATACTTATATATTTTAAGAAAATAGTTAAGTGGTCACGCAGTGCACTATGGTTCAAGCAGGCGAAGGATTGCGTGCGGTTTGTAACGCCAATCCTATGCAAGACAAATAAGCGGTTGCGTCACGGATTTGTAGCGCCAACCTATGCAATACAAGTAGCGGTTGCGTGCGGTTTGTAGAGCCAACCTATGCAATACAAGTAGCGGTTGCGTGCGGTTTGTAGCGCCAACCAAACGGGTCCGATTAACTCCGGAATCGTGTGGATCGACAAATGATTCCTTCGTTCTTCCTTGTAACTCCCGAGCAAGATGGTCCAAGACCCACACCTTATCGCTCCGTAGGCAAAGACAAAATCCACAGTGGAGCTAGCAAGGCTAGGATTTGTCATAATCATGATTATACCTCAAGTACTACGACCCGCTTCCCTTGGACAAACTCCGTCCCTCGGTTGCCCTCGGTTGGATTAGGGCGATGGGGCGGAAGAGTGGAATAGCGGCCGAGCTGCCGGTTCCATCCCCGACGTATCCATTCCGATTGTGAGCTCGACACACCAAGTTGACTCAAGCATGAAAGTAAACACAAGTTCATGTAGTCAACCAGCAAATCAGTATTATTGATTCGGGAAGCGATTCATGAAAAGTTTTCGAAAAATTTGCGTAAGGTAATTATGGCGTTGGTGGAGTTATTTGGATGAAGATGATTATCGGGAGGATAAGCAATCTTCGATATCTTGAACGATTAGGTGGAACATAAGTCCCATTATAGATTCAAATCGCAAGACGAGGAGGTCGCCAGCGATCGGGTATTAATCGGTCAAGGCGGTCCGATAAGTCAAGGGGTTTTTGAGAAATTAAAATATTTTACTTAAGAATTGAAGTCAGAGGGTCCAGGGCTGTTTTAGAAAAATAAAAATAATTTGAGTTAGGTCCTTATAAAAAATAAAATTTACAATTAGCCCCGCTTTGTCAAAACCAATACTTTTGGGGTTAAAAGTTAAATAAATAAATGTCCCGACCTTGAAAAATTATGAGGTCAGTTCCTAAATTCTTTAAATTGTTCATAGATTGAGGTTTTTAAAGTTTTGAGGTCGAGTTTTTATAAAATTCTCACACTAGCCCCAAATTTGTTAAAATTATCATTTCGGGCCCTAAGTTTAAAATAATCGGAACTCACAAACCGGAAGGGCTTCTAATGTGATTCCAGTTGGAAAATGTCACTAAGGTTAGTGGGATATTGGGACAAAAACAGTTTTAAAACGTCATAAGTATAGGTCCCTCAACTTTTGAAAATCTCATTTTTGTCCCATTTTGAAATAATTGCCTTTAAGGCTTTTAGGGGTCCAATTGTTATGAAATTTGAACCTTGGGTCCAAAATATAATTATGTTATAGGTAAATTAGTATTTCCAGGTACATGGGCTGTATAAGTCCTGGAAATTTCATTTGGGTCCTCAAATTTAATCTTTTACAATTTGTTCCCTCAAGTTTTATAAAATTACTTTCCAAGCTCTAAACACTTGGATTTTTGGAATACACTTAAAATATGTTATTTCCAGTCCCTTAAGAGTTAAAATTTCAAATTTTAAATTTAGGGTCTGGTACAGTTTCGAAATTTGCAAAATAGCCCTTAAACTTCTCAAATTTTACAATCTAGTCCTTGGGCTTTTAAGGGTTGATTTTATTTATCTAAAAACTCTTAAAACTTTATTAAAATGTCAAAACATCATTTTTGAACCTGAGTACAGTCCCAAAAATCGAAATTTGCAGAGAGGTCCCTTAAGTTTTATTTTCTTGCACTTAAGTCCACCAACTTTCCATTTTTGCATTTTAAGTTCAAAAATCGAAATTTAATCAATTATGCTCGACTTGTCCAGGTTATAGGCCATACAAAACATAGATTTCAAGAGTCATAAACATACATATCCATCTCATACAAGAATTTATCAAATATGGCAATAAAGTGTACATGTATGTCTTATTTTTCAGTAAATCGCATTTTGAGCAACTCTTGAGAAATTTTTCAACTTGATACAAGAAAATAGCATGCAATACATAATATATATCTCAAATGCTCAATAAAAAAATACTACATGCATTTTTATGAATTAAAACACCTAGAAGTTGAAAGGATTTTTCCACCCACCTTGTTTGTTCGGTTGATTGGTGTAAAGTGGTGTCACTAGACCTTGAGGATTTTAATCCTCACTTAAGGCAGCCCCTAAGTCCAATAATACAAGGAGTTTTGAGTTAGAAAATGAAGATTTGAACCAAGGAGGGAAAAAGAGAAGGAATAGGCCAAAGGTACCACACTTACCTTGTGTAGTTGAAAGTTGTAGTCAAAAATTGATAGTCTCTTAAGAACTTGATCACCACTTAAACAAAGCTCCAAGGTCAGCCCCTAATCACCTCAAAATGATAATTTTGGTGTTAAAATTCGAAATTAATAGGTGAGAAGAAGAAGGTACCAAAATCCCATTTCTTACCTTATAGTCCAAATTCTTCAAATTTCTTCAAGTCTAGAAGTCTTCTTCAAGGTGATGGTGAGACCCTTAGTATCTTCCAAGTCTTCTATGTAAACCTCAACATAAAAATCCAAACTTACATTAATAAGTGAGAGGAGATAGTTAGATGATATCAAGACAAGAAGAGAAACAAAATTTCTTACCTTGTTGAAGGGGGGTGTTCGAATTTTGTGATGGAGTAGAAGAAAAGTTCTTGTATTTTTACTAAGTGTTCAAGAGAAGAGAAGAAAATTGTAGAGAGAGATGTGGGAGGATTTCTTGGTGAGAAAGAGGATGAAAGGTTTGAGAGATGAAGGTGTTGGGTACAAAATGAAATTTCTTGTGTATTATGGCCTAATGGCCGATTTTGAGAGCATGAGGGAGAGAGATTTTTGTGTTTTGTTCCAAGTCTTGTAAATTGTAGTAAGCATGAGGACAAGGACTTTGGTCAAGTGTAGTCTTGCATGGGAGGTTGGAATTGCAAGGATAGAGAGGAATGTTGGCATGGGGTGTTGGGAAGCCTCCAACATGTTGGATGATTTTATAATAAAGAATTGGTGTATAAGATATTGTGTATAAGATTTGAATTAATGGTGTAATAATACACAAGATGAATACATAAGGTGTACATGTACAAGAGTTGGGAGATATTTCTACACCAAAATTTCCCACCATGGCCGTCCCTTAAGGGGTATTTGTGGTAATTCCATATTTTATTTTTATGTCCCAAAATTGATGATAATAGGTGAATAATATCAATCTCCAAAATAATTAGTGATTTCCTTGATCACTTATAAATCGAATTCTTAATTCTATAAGGTTTAAACCTCTAAAATAAATAGTCTCTTAGAATTCTAAGATGACTAATAGATACGCAATTAACAATAATGATGATCAATCAAGTGATCATAAATGCGAAATAAAATTAATAAATGATTATGATCACAAGAAGTAAATAAGGAAATTAAGGCAAAAACGTAATTATCATTAATATTTACCCGTCAAAGCGACGCGGTAGAATTGTCAAATAGTACAAAGACGATACGTGAGACGTACATGTTAGAATAAAAATCGAGGGCTTCACAAGGAATACCATTTACAATATTTTCTTAAAATATTTTCCTAATTTATATAATTACAACGATTTTCTTATGATATTTTCCTAATCTAAGCATTCATAATAATTACCATTTATAATGTTTCAATTATTTCCTAATATAAGAAGTAAAAAGGGCGGGAAAATTATTGTTTCGGACTTCTGCTATTATATATATAGATTTGATATTTATACAAGAGATAATAATCACTTCAATATCTTATAAAGATAAGTCAAAATCTCCAAGGATTTGAGATAACTATCAAGATATGTATTAATCTCCAAGAATTGAGATTTGACACTTGCAATTATCAATTGGCTATAATTTTTATATGTCTACAGGTACGTTAATGGGTTTCATGGTTCCTAATATGCCTTAGGACCTTAATGAACTTAGCCTATGCATTATAGCCCAATTTGCTTAAAAATACGCAGGTTCAATGGACTTTGTTTGTTGGGTTTATGTATTATTTCGGCCCATTTTTTAAATTCCACCCACTGAACTTGGTGATTACTTGTGAAAGCATTTTGTAGAGTTTCACTAAAAATCATTCTCTTTCCCAACTTATGATTACTTATGATTTTTTGTCAAAAATAATCCACTCTCTCTCATTTATCAATCATTAGTTAATTCAATATGATGCGTTTTTACAATTTTACAATCAAATAACAATTAACAAAGTCAAAAAAATGGATAGACAAAAAAAATGAGAAAAATCCATTTTTGGTTCCATTAGACTTACCCCTTGATGATTTTAGTCCTATTAGACTCACTTTTAGTCCCAAATCGATATTTTTCACCAAAAATAGTCCCATATGACTGGAAAACTGAAATTTTGTTGTTGCTCCGTTAAATAATTAACGGAAACCATTATGATGACATAAATGGTTCCATAAGACATCAAAGCTAAATTTTTAACAACAAAAATGGTCCCATAAGACACCATAGTTAAACCTTTCACCAAAAATGGTCTCATTATTCTTTTTTTTTTGGTTAAATTTAATATTATTGATGATAAAATTTATTTTAAATTTTATATTTTGCGTTATTTATTTAAATTAATATTATGAATGTCCCACTTGAAAACTAAAAAAAATCTCTGTCCTTCAAATATTTTTCTAAAAACATATTTTTCCAATGCGTTTTATCTATTTCCTAAAATAAATTCTTTTACTTAAAATATTTAGAAAAACAAATAATTTTCCTATATTTTTTTGTAAGTTTAAATCACTTCTTGATTTTGAAAAATATATGTATTTCAACTATCAATAAAATAAAAATGTTTACGATATTAAATAATTCATAATTTTTAAATATAGGACTTATTTTTAAAAAATTTAGAAAAATACTATTAAAATATTTTAGTATAGTTAAATTATAAATACTATTAAAAATATTTTAATAATGTTAACCTAACTCACATTTTTTTATTTTTAAATATTATATTTTTATTTTTTATATTTTTAAATTAAACTTTACATTTCCTCAAAAAAAACAAATAATCAAACTTTACATATATACACATACATGCACTTGGTTATATGAGATCAGTATCCTGGGGCAAGAACATAGGGACCAAAAAAAAATCAAACTTTACATATATACACATACATGCACTGGGTTTTATATGCATGTATTTGATTTTTTTTTTTACGTATTACACATTCACAAAAAAAAATTATTTAACATCTACTTTTAAAAGTTATTTTTTAGAAAATTTAAATTTTATAACTTGAGTTATAAATTTTATCATTTAAATTACTTTGTTAATTTTCTAATTAAAATAAATGATACATGTATTGAATCTTTTTTCTTTTTTTGTATTACACATTCACAAAAAAAAAATTAATTAAAATCTATTTTTAGAAATTATTTTCCAGAAAATTTATTTTATATAAGTTGAATTATAAATTTTATCATTTAATTTACTTGTCAATTTTTTAATTATAATAAATAAAAAATAGTAACTTTAATGATAATATATTTTTTAAAATAGATATTAGTTATATTTAGTTTTTAGAAAAAATTCACTTTTAGTCCCATTAGATCGAGGACGCGATGATTTTAGTCCCATTGTTCGACTTTTAGTCCAAATCGCATGTTTGACTTTCAATTTGACAGGTTTGACCGTTAATTTTTTAACGGTGGGATCATTAGTGAGACAAGAAAAATCTTATGTGACTATTTTCAAGACATGGGACTAAAATCATTAGGAGTAAGTCTAACGGGACCAAAAGTGAATTTTTCTCCAAAAAAAATTTAGTAAAATCAAGGACATTGATCATACCATTTTATAAGGTAAAATGTAGCAATTGAAACTGTGTTTATCACATAAATACATTATGCACATGGCAAAATTATCAAACATAGCAAATTAGCAGAGAATTGACCAGCTCTAGCAATAACTTTTTACACCCCAACAGCTTTTCTACTAGAAAATTTAACAACATAAAATAGATAACAAACTTTTATTACAGGAATAAAGAAAATTCTGAATTAAGGGAGTGTTTGCAAACTCTAAAATTTTGATTCTTAGCTTCTACGTAGAAAACATAATTGTTTCTTCCACCAAAGTCTCACTTTATTTTAGTTTGCAAACACTCCCTAAATAATGTAGCAGTGTAATTTGATGAGGCAGAATTTTGAATTATTTCATCAAAAAAAATTACCTGTTAAAGTTGAATCTTTTGTACTAGGAGTTGTTGATTTTCATCCAACGAGTCCAATATTTGGTTCTGGAGAAAAAAGGCTCCATGAAAAATGACAGATACTGAGAAGTGAGCACTTTTAGGCATCTCCAACTGAGTCAATGCCAAATTATACCTATACTAAAATAACTGAAAAAATTATAACATTCATTTATGTTATAAAAGCATAAGTCTCCACAAAATGAGTCCTTGTCTCTACATTTTGGCCGCTCCATTCTCAAGAAGACAATAATACTACACCAACAAGTTAAAGACTGAGAATGATTGGAAATGTGGACTAAATATAGATGCATATATTTATTGAATTGTTTGCTAATTTTAATATGTCAATAGGCCCCCACACCATGACATCAGATTTCACCTTTTTCTGCTTGACTTATCTTATAGCTGATTGGTCAATTTCATTACATTAAATTAAAGGCTTTCTGATAATGATGATCTCTTAACAGCAATATTAAGCACTCGAAGTGGAATTTAGACAAAGTAGTGATCAACGGTCTGTAATTATACGTGTTGTTGACGTGCGTTTTGGTCAACAAGCAAAAATATGTAAAAGGTTTGACACGTAGAAATGTAAACGTGCGTAACGTGTGTTTATTTCTGGCTAATTCTGCCTTTTTTGTATAATGCCGAGCCGGATTATTGGGGTCGGTCTTTCTTACAGTTCTTTTTTTTCTTTTTTTCTTCCCCCTCTTTCTTTCTCTCTATCAGCCTTTTTATACCCCTTCGAGTAAGTGGGTTTACAATAGTCATCTTTTCACTAACTATTCATTAATTAGTAAAATAATTAAAGAAAGACACATGTCCCTCTCTAACTGTGCATGTCAGTCAAATCTTGCCACTTGTCGACTTCTCTTTATAACTTTCTGACATGTGGCAGTTTCTGATATCAATAAAGTGTTAAGTATGGACAAGTGATTACTTCTATGAATTTGTCGCGCATGCGTTTCCCGCCGAAATTTGGGCTCGGGGCCCGGGGCTCGGCGGTCGTGTTGCGGTTGGGCTCGGTAATGGCGAGCTAGTTAAATGGCGTGTTTGTCGCGCACCATTGCCGACGTCACTCGCAGTCGCTTACTCGGATGTGTGTTGGACTGATGACTTGGATTAATTTCTTCCAGCTCGGCTCGGGTATCATCAAAAGGCCCCCAAGTTTGATTCCGAGAGAAGAATTTCTGAAGTCGGAGTTAAACTTTAATGCTAATGATGAACATTTAATGGGGAAACAGATTTCTCAAAGGTTTTGTTCTTTCCTGGCATCTGTCGCGTAGTGATTAATGCACAACGGCGCATTAATGGGTTGCCATAATAGCAGACACGTGGCATCTTGTGGTTGGACCAATCTTGCGCAGAACCGAAAAAAGGTCGTCGATTCTGTCGGCGGGCGTGGGGGGGACGGCGTTTTTACGACATGTTTGACGGCTTTTGAGTTTTTAAAAGGTGTGTCCTTTCGAATAAACGTCTCGTTTATCGAGGAACCTCATCTATAAATACCTTTGTTTCCCTCCATTATTCACTTTCGCAACCATTAACCTTTGAGCTAAAGTAACAAAAACCGAGCAGAAATTTCGGGTCGGCTTCCCAAGTTCAGAGACTTCGAATCTTAGGTATTTTCTCGAAATACTCTCCCTTTACCTATAAATGTCCTCTTTTGAGGATAGTAGGAGTCGTAGTTATAGTGTAGAGGTTGAAATTGAAGATCCTCCCTCTGAACCTTCTGTTTATTTCTCACCAGCACGGCGATCTCCGTCTCATAGCCCGAGCATTATTCAGATATCTTCTCCGGATTCTTCACGAGGTGGAACGTCCTTGGGGCGGACGTATACTATCTTTAATCCGACGCCAGTGACCGTCTTTAGAGAGGGAACGGTATATCAGCCCGGACTGGCACAAGAGAGTTCCGACGAAGAATCCCCGAGTGTTGATTTTAGGCGTGCTCGGCCAAAGAAGAAAATATGGACCCATCGGAGCGGAGCGTGATAACATGGAGCGGGTAAACGAACCCTCCGGTGATTCGAGGCGGAGAGGCCACAAGGGCTATGGGTCATCGTAATGGCGGCCGGCAAGCAAGAGGAGGCCCTCGCCTTCGTGTTGAGTCTCGGTGGACGCCGAGCGATATAAACGATACCCCAAGCATGCTGATGATCCGGGAGATGGGAGAGCTCCAGCGAAGGTATCGTATTCCAAGTGGTATCCATTTAAGGTGCCGGATGGCACTGAGTCCCCCCAAAGACTCGCCCGTGGGTTACGTGGGTATACATACCGCCAGCCTTCTATTCGGACTGCGGTTCCCGCCGGTTTTTCTCACGCGGTGGCTTTGCAAGTGGGGTATGCATCCAACCCAAGTGCATCCCATTACGTGGGGTAGGATTATTGGCCTCTTGGTGATGTTCCACCTGAGAAGTACCCTCACCCTAAGTTCAAAGAGATGAATGAACTTTTAAATCTGGCGAGCAACTCCTTCATCAAAAGGTCACCGTCACGGGTGGTATTACGTACAAACCCGATTGGGGTATCCGGATAGTTTAGTAGAAGGTCTTCCTTCATCGTTGAAGGATGGAAAGAAAAATGGCTCACGGGTGAGCGGCGAGTGGCAAGCTCGCGTGGAGGACGAAGGAAGGAGACTCCTTTATCCTCCTTGATTTTGTTTTTGGTTATAGTAAGTCTATATCCTTTCTCCCTTCTCTCTGCTTTTGCTATTTATCGTTTCTTTTTGTGATTGACTTTTGTCTTTTTACCTTTATAGAGAACCACGCATCAAAAGGGCCTTTGTCGGCCACCTTCATCCGCAGCAGTGGAAAATATCCAGGCGAGTGCGAGAGATAAGCGAATGAGAGATCGCTCGAGGCCAATTTGGCCGTGGGCGCTGAGGCCTTCTCTGCGCCCGACCCCGAGACCGAGGGGCGGCTCGAGATGAGGCGGCGAGCGGGGAGGTGGAGGTTGAGAGAGAGCCTCGGCGAGGATCCTCCCAGTAATGAACAAGTATGGACCCATTCTCCCGGGAGCGGCCGGCGAGAACAGAGCGAGCTACGCCGTCCCCTGCGACGGCTAGCCCCGTGGGCGAGATCATCTGCGCCCGTAGGCAAACGCAGACTCTGGAAAGCCGCCGAGTCTTTGCTGCCGTCGAGGTAAACATTGTCTTTTTCACGCTTCCTTTTGGAATGTCATTTTGTTTTCTTTTAATCTTCTAACTGTGGTTGCTTTGTGTAGGGCGCGGCTTGGATTTGCGTGCACGTCTTCGCAGCGTGAGGAACACGGCCGCGCGGCGAACTCGGGCGGCTGCGATCAACTGCGGATGTGGAGCGGCTCGGAGAGAAGATATCCGGGCGGTAAACGTCCTGCTGATGGAGTGCCAGAGGCGGTGCAGCCTCCTCTTCAAAGGAGAAGAGGAGGAATTGTGATAGAGGAGCGATCGGTCAAGGGGTTGGTCGAGCGGTGCCGAACATCCCGAATGCGCCCCCCCGAGAAGAGGGGAGGTCCGCGAACTTTCTCGGATGACCTCGGCGAGGAAGGTCACTTCATCCCTCCAAGTCAAGTGAGGGATGAATATTGCGAGGGAATGATTGGACTACGCCTCGATGGTTTGTGTAATTCGTTCGATGTGCCACGCCGACGAGAGGAGCAAGCGAGAGTCTTCTGGAGGTAGGTCGGGCCACGATGAGTGTCCCGGCTCGTGCCTGGACAAAAGGCATCGAGCAGTGCTCGGAGACTGACTTGAAGAACAAATTCGATATGCCATGGCAATGTCCGGGCGGATGATTGGGCTCTTATGGCATGCGGTTGGGGAACTCGCGAGCTAGAGAAAAATATGCCGACCTGGAAAGGCGGCACGGGGGATCTGGGGAGGCTATGCTACCCTCAAGGGGTACAAGAATCGTTCAAGACTCAAGCGGATGAGGCTACGGCTCGGGCCAACTACGAGAGAGAAAAGCTGCTGCGAGGGCCGAGCGGAGCGAGATCGGGCCCGTAAAGGTGAAGAAGAGCTTAGGGCTAAGGTCGCCGAGCCGGAACGTCTTTGCCACGCCTTGGTCAGAGGAAATGGAGAGGCGTCTAGCCGATGTCTTGAGGAGAGGCTGAAGAAACGTCGTCGGCAAAAACCGAGAAAGTTCGTAGAGAGGCCGTTGAAGCTTACAAAGACTCAGGAGTATGCATTCATGTTAACTGCTGACCACGCAACCACGACCGAGAAATTCTTGATTTAGTTAAGGGGCGGGCGTCTTGTTGCTCAACTTGAGGAAGATCTGGCCCTCCCGGAGGCTGATCTTGATACCCTTCGGCCGAACTTTGCCGAGGTCCTAATGCGTGAGGCTCTCCTCCTCCGGACATGGAAGAAGTCGCCTCTGCGGTGCTTGTCGAAATTCCGCCCCGGCTCGGTCTTGATGCTTTCATATGTACCCATAGGTAGGTAATTTGGCTTCGTGCCTCAAGATGTAATGGGCTCGGCCTCCTTATGTAAATACTTTTGAAGTAGAAATGAATTTTTATTTTCCTCACTGTGTATGTGTTTCAAGCTTTTTGTAGATGCTCGGCTCTTTTCCTTTTTGTAAGATTGTTGCTGTCTTCTTTTTCCTTTTATATTCCCAAGTGCGGGGCTCGGTTCCCGATCTTGAATAAGGGACTTTACTTGCTTTAGTTGATTCTCGTACTAGGTATATGAACCTGCTCTTTATTTTGTTTTTTGGTACTTGGTGTATAAACCAGGTTTTCATTTTGCGCCTGGTGTGTACATTGAATCTTTGATTTGTGCTTGGTGCGTAACCAAATCTTTGATCTGTGCTCGGTGCATAACCAAGTCTTGGTATTATGTTTGGTGCGTAACCGAGTCTTTATTGCGCTCGGTGCGTAACCGAGTCTTTATTTTGTGCTTGGTACATGGCCAAGTCTTTACTTTGTGCTCGGTGCGTAACCAAGTCTTGATTTTGGTGCTCGGTGCATAACCAAGTCTTGATTTTGGTGCTCGGTGCGTAACCAAGTCTTGATTTTGGTGCTCGGTGCGTAACCAAGTCTTGATTTTGGTGCTCGGTGCGTAACCAAGTCTTGATTTTGGTTCTCGGTGCGTAACCAAATCTTGATTTTGGTGCTTTCGGTGCGTAACCAAGTCTTGATTTTGGTGCTTTCGGTGCGTAACCAAGTCTTGATTTTGGTGCTTTCGGTGCATAACCAAGTCTTGATTTTGGTGCTCGGTGCGTAACCAAGTCTTGATTTTGGTGCTCGGTGCGTAACCAAGTCTTGATTTTGGTGCTCGGTGCGTAACCAAGTCTTGATTTTGGTGCTCGGTGCGTAACCAAGTCTTGATTTTGGTGCTCGGTGCGTAACCAAGTCTTGATTTTGTGCTTGGTGCGTGGCCAAGTCTTTATTTTGTGCTTGGTGCGTAGCCAAGTCTTGATTTTGTGCTCGGTGCGTAACCAAGTCTTGCTTTTGTGCTTGGTGCGTGGCCAAGTCTTTATTTTGTGACGTACCTGAGGTGACATTTCGCCCTTCAGCTTAAGCCGAGGCGATTTTTTGCTGTCCTCGGCACATAGCCGAGGTGAGTAAAAACTTCGTTTCCCTTTAGAGAGCTCACGAAATACCAGATGAAAGGATAATTCTTTGGAATCTATCCGGATCATAGGAGATCTTTATTGATAATACCTTTTCGGTATGCTACATTCCATGGATGCATAAATTTTTCTCCACTCAAATATTCTAGCTGGTACGCCCCACCAGATAAGACGTGGCTGACCCAAAATGGGCCCTCCCAGGTTGGCTTCAATGGGTTGGGTTGAATGCCCGTTATCTTTTTCAATACAAGATCGCCGACCTGAAATCTTCTTTCCTTTACTTTCGAATTGTAGTACCTTTCACTCCTTTGTTTATACATTGCATTTTCATCTCAAGATCGCACCTTTTTCTTGAGCGAGTCTAGCTCGGCTCGGAGCGCTGCCTCATTACGGTCTTCTTCAAAATTTGCAATGCAAGGTAGGGGCTCCAATCTCAACAGAATCACACCTCGGGTTTCTCCGGTGGTTTCTCGATGTGTCGTTTACAGTATGACCATAGTACATCGGGTAGTTCCTCCGGCCAATTACCTTTAGACTCCTCCAATCTCGCCTTCAAGGTATACTTGAGTATTTTATTAACGGCCTCAACTTGTCCGTTCGATTTGGGGTGGTATGGAGTTGAGAAATAGTTTTTATGCGGAAACCTTCACAAAATTTGAAACCTTCGGTTATCGAACTGTTTCCCATTATGCCGTAACAATCGAATGTGGTATCCCGAATCTACGAGATAATGGATTTCCATACAAAGCTCACAATTTTTCTTCATCTATTTTTGCGGAGGCTCCGCCCGACCCATTTTGTGAAATAATCCACCGCCACAATGGCATACTTGATGCCCCCTTTGCCAGTGGGGAGTGGTCCGATGAGGTCCATTCCCCATTTGGCAAACGGCCATGGGCTAAATACGGAAGTAAGTTGTTTAGGATGATATCTGACCTGTGGTGCAAATCTTTGGCACCTCTCGCATCTTTTGACGAGGTCGGTTGCGTCCTTTCTTAGGGATGGCCAGTAGTATCCTTGCCGTATTAATTTATAGGCCAACGTTTGGCCCCCAGCGTGGTTGCCGCATATTCCCTCATGAACCTCTCGAAGTGCATAATCTACATCTGTCTCGGAAAGGCAACGTAGGAGTGGGACGGAGTATCCTCGTTTGTATAGGATGCCATCTATTAGTGTAAACTGAGCCGCTTGAGTTCGTAGTGTTCTGGCATCAGCTTTGTTTTCAGGTTGAACTCCTTTCTCTAAATACTTTGAGCGATTGGGGTCATCCAAGTATGTTCGGCGGTTTTGATTGTATATATTTTCTTTGCACCAAGTGATGGGGCGGACGGTTGTGTGTGAAAGTGACATCCGTGATGGCATCCGTCCCTAGACTGGAGCCGAGCCGAGCTAAGGCATCTGCTTGCATGTTCTCGGCTCGGGGCACATGTAAGACTTTTGTCTTAAAGTGTGATAATCTCTTCTTGACCAAATCGAAATATTGTGCAATTTTTGCTCTTTCGCCGTCATTCGCCGTTGATTTGATGAGCGACCAACGAGAATCGTTGTGCACCAATAGTTGTTTTAGGCCCATAGAGGCTTTGCCATATCTAAGCTACCGGGCGCGCCTCATATTCGGCCGTTGTTCGTTGCGGGGATCAAAATCGTATGGCGGCGGTAGCATTTTTCATTTGGATCGATTATCACAATTCGCTCGCCGCCTCGCTCGGCTGCGGTGGAAGAGCCGTCAACGAATAATTTCCATTCTTGGTCTTCCATAACTTCCAATCGTATGGAAGGTGTGAATTCGGCCACAAAATCGGCTAAAGCCTGTCCTTTTATTGCGGTGCGTGGTTCGTATATAATGTCAAATTGACTGAGTTTGACGGCCCACTTAATCATCCGACCAGAAGTATCAGGTCGGTGTAATACTTGTTTCAATGGGTAGTTCGTCAATACTATAATCTTGTGTTCTAGGAAATATGGACGGAGTTTCCGCGCCGCAATGATTAATGAATAAGCCAACTTTTCCATTGGCGGGTATCGGAGCTCGGCGTCATGTAACGCTTGACTGGTGTAATAGACTGGATGTTGAATAGAACCATCCAGCCTGATTAACACCAAGCTGATGGCGTATTCGGATACCGCTAAGTACAAATACAAGTCCTCCCCTTGGGTTGGTTTTTGCAATATAGGGATTGAAGAAAGGTGATGTTTGAGGGATTCAAAGGCAATCTGTGCTTGCTTGGTCCACTCGAAATTTTTTCTTTTCTTTATAATTTCAAAGAAAGGCTTGCACTTGTCTGTGGATCTAGAAACAAATCGGTTAAGGGCGGCCAATCGGCCTGTTAGGCTTTGTACCTTTTTTACAGAGTTTGGGGATTCTAGATCGGTGATGGCTTTTATTTTGCCTGGGTTAGCTTCGATTCCCCTTTGGCTGACCATATACCCCAAAAATTTACCCGAGCCGACCCCAAATGTGCACTTTCTCGGGTTTAACATCATCTTGTACTCTCTCAAAACAGCAAACATTTTATTAAGATCGTTTAGATGATCGGACATGTACAGTGATTTTACCAACATGTCATCTACATAGACTTCCATAGTGTGACCTATCATTTTCTCAAACATCTTATTTACTAACCTTTGATAGGTCGCACCAGCATTCTTCAATCCAAAGGGCATCATCTTGTAACAGTGAATTCCTCGAGCAGAGAAGAATGATGTATTTTCTTCATCTTCTGGGTGCATCCGTATTTGGTTGTAACCCGAGTATGCATCCATGAAGCTCATCAGCTCGTGTCCTGCCGTGGCATCCACCATGTAATCAATATTTGGCAACGGATAACTGTCCTTAGGGCATGCTTTGTTGAGGTCGGTAAAATCCACGCCTGCGCGCCACTTTGCCATTGCTTTTCTTTACCAAAACAGGATTAGCGACCCATCGGGGATAGAGGGCTTCCCGGATGAATTGATTGTCTAGTAGCTTGTTAACCTCGGTCTCGAGTGCTGCCTGTCTGTCAGGGCCGAGTTTGCGCCTTTTCTGGATAACTGGGCGGAACGTTATATCAATATTGAGGCGGTGGCACGCATACTTAGGGTCAATTCCCGGCATGTCGCATGAGTCCATGCGAAGACGTCAAGATTATTTCCCAAAAACTCCGATCAACTCGGTTCGATATGGTTCTGGGAGATCATGACCAATACATAGTTGGCGCTCCTCGCTTGGCCTTCCGACATTGATTGTATCAACTTGTTCTACTGGTTCCGCCCGTTTTCTTTTCTTGCTTTGCCCCTCCTTGATCTGTAGGGGCAATTCGTCTTCAGCGGCCGGCTCGTTCTTAACTGCCGGCTCGCCTTTTTCCATCATTGGCTCCTTCCCGGGCCGACGACCTGGATTATCCTCCTGAACGATCACCACTTTTCGCTCGGACTCCTCCTTGGGCACGGGATCGTCCTGTGTGGTTCCACTAGTTTGTCCTTGTTCCGCCACGTTAATCTCTACCGGTCGGAGTTTAAGAGAGCATTCTCGTGACTCCCTTTGATTCCCTTTATGTATAGCTTCGCCATCAGATGTTGGGAATTTTATACAAAAGTGATATATTGAAACGGCTGCTTTTATATGATAAAGCAATGGCCTCCCAATGATAGCATTGTACTCCGAATCGGCATTGATTATTTTGAATGTTGTCATGACGGTCCGTTTATGCAAACCTTGTCCCATTTGGATGGGCAAATCAACTTCTCCGAGCGGGACTATCCTTCCTCCTCCAAACCCCGAGAATCTTTATCGTTGCATGGACGGATATAACTATCGTCCACGTTCAATCTTGAAATGCTCGGACATAAATGATCGACGAATATCTTCCGTGTCGATCAAAATTACGTGAACCGGAATACCCAAAATCGGTGCGAAATGAATGACCGAGGGTCGAAATGAGGATGGACCACCTGGTCGGCATCCGCATCCGAGAACACAAAGTGGCCGGTGGGTTGGCCTTCCTTGATTTCCGCCACCCGAACTTGTCTTTCGGCATTAGTTGCCTGTCTAACATCGGCTTTTCTTTTCCTGTTGGAGCGTCTATCCTCTACTGTGTTAGTATTGATTCGACTGACACTCGACATCATGAGGATCTCTCTGCCCTGGTTTTCAGCCGGGGGTGGCGGCAGGAGAGTTGGATTGATTATGCGCTCCGGGTTGACACCTTGAGCCAGTGTCGGTGGGGGCGGTAGCTCATGAACGTACCTTTTGAGACCGCCCTGCCGAACAACATGCATAATTTCCCAAATTAGATCTCGGCACTCATCAGTATCGTGACCTATCGATTTATGATAGGCACAGAATCGACGCGAATCTAATTTTGACGGCTCAATTTTCAAAGGCCAAGCCGGAGGCAACAAATTCAGACCCTGTACTTCATTCCATATGGCTGATGGAGTGTGGGTCAAAGTACTCCTCAGCGCGGCGACTTCGGCTCTCGCCTCTTGGCGAGCCCTAAATCCGGTGGTCGGGTTTTCCGAGAACGGCCGGAATCCCGACCCCGGCCCAACTACTGGTTCTTTCCTTCTGTCCATTCTTACGCCCCCTTGCCGGTGCTCGGGGCGGTTACTTGCCATGGCTTCTTCCGCACAAATATAGCGTTCCGCGTGGATCAGGAATTCTTGGTACGAGGTCGCCCCCGATTCATGGATGGAGTAATTAAACCAAGTCTCGGGGGCTAGTCCAGCCATGGCTGCGATCAAAATGGCATCATCCGACACCGGTTCCATTTCTCGAACTTGCTTGTTGAAACGAGAAATATAGCTTTTCAGGGGCTCGTCCTTTCCTTGTTTGATGTTCACGAGGGAGTCCTTAGGTGCGGCTCGGACTTTGGACGTCAAGAAGTGCGTCGTAAAGGCGGAGGCCAGATCTCCCCATGCCTGAATGGATCCCTGTGGTAGGGTCCTAAACCAACGGTGGGCTCGGTCGCCCAGAGTCAGGGGGAAGGCCCTGCAGAGGATGGCATCACTAGGACTGTACAGTTCCATCCATGCTAAGTACTTGTGAACGTGAGTGGTCGGGTCGGTTTCCCCATTGTAGAGACCGACCTGGGGGATTTTCAACTTTGGCGGTAATGGGGTCGCCAGAATTCCAGGGTAAAATGGCGACATAACAGCTGGCTGGTTCATTACTTGGGGCGGTCTTCGAGACTGTTCGCCTTCCGGACCGCCTTCCAATTCGTTCAGACGACGACGCAGGCGGTGTATTTCTACATCCCGTTCCTGCCATAGGCTAGGGCCTTGGATCCGATTGACCCTAAGCTGCTCCCGCTCATCCGGAAACCTGAGTCGGGAACTTATCGATCGAGCTGGGCGAAAAGGATCAACTCCCAGTCGTCCGGCGAACACTGAGTGGGCATGACGATGTCGTGTTGGCTCCGGTAGTGACTCTGCTATACGACTTTGCCCTTCCTCATCTTCTCGCGGCCGTCTTCTATCACGACGGACATGTTGTTCATTACCTGAACTGGCTTCTTGGGCTTCGTCATGAGGAAGCCCGGGAATTTGAGGATTAATGTTAACATTTAGTTGTGGGTTGAGTGGGTTGGTATTTGCAAGGAGTGGAGGAGGTGCTTGAGAGTTTGTGGTGGCGAGAGTTTGTGATATGAGTTGGTTCATTTGCTGTACAAAAGTTGGGTTGGCAATTAGCTGAGCAAAAGGAAATAAAGTAGTGCTTTCATCGCTTCATTTGGAGCATATTTTGGCCATTCGTAGTCGGCCAGGTTGGTTGTTCAAATGTTGCTCTTGATCAAACGGCGTTTCTCGACAGTTGACTCATTTTTGTCTATTATGAAAAGGTTAAGCGTTAAACTTTACCTGGTTTTTATTTCACTTGCTTTTGACTGGAACTCGGACTGGACCAATACGGGCCCTCCTTCTAGCGCCAATTTGTTGACGTGCGTTTTGGTCAACAAGCAAAAATATGTAAAAGGTTTGACACGTAGAAATGTAAATGTGCGTAACGTGTGTTTATTTCTGGCTAATTCTGCCTTTTTTGTATAATGTCGAGCCGGATTATTGGGGTCGGTCTTTCTTACAGTTCTTTTTTTTCTCTTTTTCTTCCCCCTCTTTCTTTCTCTCTATCAGCCTTTTTATACCCCTTCGAGTAAGTGGGTTTACAATAGTCATCTTTTCACTAACTATTCATTAATTAGTAAAATAATTAAAGAAAGACACATGTCCCTCTCTAACTGTGCATGTCAGTCAAATCTTGCCACTTGTCGACTTCTCTTTATAACTTTCTGACATGTGGCAGTTTCTGATATCAATAAAGTGTTAAGTATGGGCAAGTGATTACTTCTATGAATTTGTCGCGCATGCGTTTCCCACCGAAATTTGGGCTCGGGGCCCGGGGCTCGGCGCCCGTGTTGCGGTTGGGCTCGGTAATGGGCGAGCCTAGTTCATGACGTGTTTGTCGCGCACCATTGCTGACGTCACTCGCAGGTCGCTTACTCGGATGTGTGTTGGACTGATGACTTGGATTAATTTCTTCCAGCTCGGCTCGGGTATCATCATGTGTCATTTTTGATTTTTTTTAAAATGATATGAAGGGTAGTACAATAATTTTATCCCATTATGGATAAGCCAAAAGGGCAATCCATAATTAACTCACCCATGTCATTTTCAAGAGTCTGTGTATATTCCTGCCAGAGATTACATTACGCGCGGATTTTTCGGATTTTTTGGATTTTAGGAGGTTTCAAACTTGGTAGTTTATTATCTTGGTATTCTTTAGGTAATTTCCCGGTTGCATGTTTATCTTGTTGTATAGTTAGTATACTTTTGTTGTATACGTAATACGTACTAATATTTGTATAATTGTAGTATAATTGCATAGTTTGTATATCCATGTTGCATATTTAGTTGAAGTTGTTGCATATTTTACTACCCAACGTCCTGGTTGTATATATTATTATAAGCGACATTGAATTTTGTACTAAGATATTATTGCATAGTTAATACATTCATATTGCATGTTTAGTTGATTATGATACATCCATATTGCAAACTTGTTTTTATATATATACCAATTTTTGTTACTGCAGTGTGATTGCATGTTTAGAATATCTATATTGCATATTTAGTAGATGCATCTTTGCTTTTTTACTATACATTTGTCTGGTTGCATGTTGATTACTCACATTTGAATTTTGACTAAGACATTATTGCATATTTAGCGAGTTATGAAGAAGACGACTTTCTTGCTATTTTGTTGGAGTTATCGACTATAATGGTTCTATTTTTCGCTTATAGACGTGTATTGGATGGCATAGAATCATGAAAAATATCTTCCAAAAATATTGTGTAACCACTCATATTTAGTGTGTTTAATAGGTAAGTGATTGTTGACTAATTTACCCTTACGATATGTTATTTAGGAAAGAAATACTTTATAAATTGTTTAAATCTAAATTGTTAAAAAAAAATTGATCAATCGGTGAGATTTATCCGGAGCCACCCAATAGAATGGTCTCATATAACTCAACCCATATATATATATATATATATATATATATATATATATAGGAATAGGATCAAATGAGACCACATAATTAAAATGAGACACTGTGGACTAATCATGGCCACACATCTCAAATTTTAAGTGGCTGGGATCTTTCCAATTTTATATTTATTTTCATTTTAATTTTAAGCTGAAAAGAGCATAAAGGTCATTACATAATTTCATTTTAATTTGGTAACTGAAATATTCCTTTCATCTCCCCCCAAAATCTCCCGACGGTTCATCCATTCGATTTTGAAATTGCGATTTTGCGGTCTGGAGAAGGAGGTTGCAGGCGGTTGAAGAGTGAGAAATCGAGAGGAAATCCACGGTATAAATTTCTTGTGGAGCCGATTTTGTTTCTGGAACCGACGACGATTTTTCATTTCTGAAAAAATGTGAGTTTCCTTTTCGACTGTAAATGTGACATTCTACGGTTTTTTAGTTTTTTTTTTTGGTTGTGTGTGTTCGAATGTAAATGTGACATTCTAGGGTTTTTTAATTTCTTCTTTTAGTTTGTGTGTGTTCGAACGTCAATGTGACATTCTAGGGTTTTTTAGTTTTTTTTTGGTTGTGTGTTCGAATATAAATGTGACATTCTAGGGATTTCTAATTTCTTCTTTTAGTTTGTGTGTGTTCGAACGTGAATGTGACATTCTAGGGTTTTTTAATTTTTTTTCAGATCATTTTTCTTCGACTGTAAATGTGAGTGTCTAAGGTTTTGTTAATGGAGGTTCTAGGTTTTTTCTAGGTGATGAAGATGAAGTATTTGTTTGTAGATATGATGCATTCTTCTATTTGTGTATAGGTAAATGTGTACTTATATGTGTTTCGATGTATAGTTAGATGTGATTCAGTGTGTAATTAGTTAATATTTGTTGTATATATAATTGTTCTGCAAAGTGTAATCTATATTATTTCATTTTCTATGTTGTTTACTGACATGTGTTTTGTTGTATACTTACGCATGTTTTGATGTATAGTTAGTTATTGTTTGATGTGTGTATCTATGGTTCTGTATACTTGTTTTTGCTGGATTCTTCTATTTATTTTGTTGTACATGTATTTGTGTTTTGTTGTATAATTATAGATATAGATATATACTTATTTTTGTGTTTTTTGTGATATGGTAGGAATATTGTGTTTGCAAGCATGGTAAAAAGAGGTAGAAAAGGTGACGACGTTGGCGAGGGCAGTGGGTAGGGGCAGGTGTCTTCTCCAAAGAGGGCGAAGGGAACGGGTGGGAATGTGAAGGATTCATTCCCAAAGTTAGTGACCCTCTCTACAACAACATTATTTGTTGAATCAATGAAAGCATTGAATCGACAACAGAAGAGGTCAGTTGTGGAGATGGGGTTTGGGACTTTGTTGGAAGTTAAGATTGACAAATTCCCTTCCCGGATGATGTATTGGTTGGAGAATAGTTTCCATCCTGCGAGTTGTGAACTGGTTTTAAACGGTGGGAGGTCACTCTATTGTGGTGTGAAGGATATTGAAAGGGTTCTTGGGTTCCCTAATGGGAATATACCTATTGTAAAGAAGATGAAGTCTGATACGGGTGAATTGTATTATCAGTGGCGCGATTATTTTGAGCCTACTGCAAGTGGGGCGTATAAAATAAAGGTTGAGGTTGCACGGTAGAGAATGATGGATGAGTCTGACGGTGGTCCGTGGTTTAAGAGATATTTCATTGCGTTGGTTGATTGTTGCATTATTGGAAATGTTATGTCCGGCTATGTCAACCCGTTGATTATGAAGTCCCTGGAACATGTGGGGAATATTAGAAATTTAAATTGGTGCGAGTACACTTTGGATACGCTGATTTCGAATAGAATGAAGTGGGATACTTCGAAGAAGAAGGAGTTTAATGGTCCCTTGTTATTTTTGCTTGTAAGTGTCTGTTTTTGTTTTTTTTTTTCACATTTGTTTTTGAATTATTGTTTTGTATTTTGCTAATTATTTTTTTTGTCAGGGTCTTTACATGGACAGAGTCGTGGTTTGTAATCGCCACGTTCCGAGAAGATTACCTAGTGTAGTGGCATTGAGTACTGAGCTAGCCGCAGAGAGGTGCAGGACAGAGATGCGTCTTGGTGGTTTTGGGCAAGGGTCTTTGGTGGATCCATTGGGTGAGGGGCCGTCTGAAGTTTGTGAGGGCCCATCTGAGGTTCGTGAGGCCCCGTCTGAAGGCCACTATGGCCCTTTGGAGGTCCCAGGTGCGGCTGGTGTGGATATACACGGTGCTTCATTGCAGGATGGTGGCATGCAGGTTTTTTCCATTCTTAAAGCATGTGTTTGATGTATATTTAATAAGATAAAAGTGTATAGATAATGTTTTTGTCATGTATTATTGATGTGTGTTTGATGTTTTATACATAAGTTGGATTTTATGGATGTTTTCTGCATCATTATTTATAATGTTTAAATATTAGGGACTTAAATGTATAGTTAATATATTAATACTGTATGGATAGTGATATACAATTATACATAGTCAAATAGGTTTTAGATTTTCCATTGCTATACACTTAAAGTACATTTAATGTTTACTTAGTAGTAAAACATTGTATATATAGTAATATAGTTTTGTAGAGCTAACATTATTGTGTTTTTTTTACAGGGTTATGTTGGGAGGGTTTTGGCTAAATTAGCCAGGGTGGCGTCCGATGTTGTCGATATTATATCCATGGTCAAGGATGCACCAAGGGAGATTGCAGCTGACCCGAGTTTCCCCAGAATCGAGGCGGTGGCACGGAACCTGATTTGTGAAAAAGTATCGAAGGGCTCAAACGAAAAGGCCTCTGAACTTGGTGAAACTCAAAGCGACGATGCATTTTGGAATAATCCTGAAAACATAGCGGCATTGGAGAAGGTCGAGAATGTTGTTTTACAGAGGGAGGAATTCAAGAAATGGTTTGACGATGCACCGAGCTTTAGTATGGGATTTTCCCAAGATTTTCCTGATCCAGTTTGGGGTTCTGTTTTAGAGACGACACGGCATTACTAGGAGGAAAATGTTGGGGTGAGAAAGAAAAGGTCGGCGACGTTGACGATCGTGTTAATGTAAGTCAATTTTTGTTATGTTTGGTGTACATGTTAGTGTTGATTTTTAATTTCAATTTTTCTTGTTTTAGGTTGGTGAAACGGCGGTCAGGGAGGCTGATGTTGCGGCTGGCGTTGGTGGCACGGTTGTGGTGGAAGGTGAGACTGTTGATTCGACTGCAGTCATGGAGGGTGGAGAAAAAACAACTGATGTTGTGGCTGGCGTTGGCGGCACGGTTGGGGCGGAAGGTGATATCCCTGATTCGACTGCAGTTGTGGAGGGTGGAGATAAAGTAATTGATGAAGCTGGGGCGATGGACATTAATGAGGGTGGAGGCAAAACGAAGAACGAGGTTGGTACTTCAAGGGGGCGTGGCAGAACTAAAGTTTGTGCGAGGAAAATTCAGAGGAAGCCTTGGAAGACTAAAGTACTGACATCCCCATTTAAGCGCAGACAAATAGATGTTGTTGTAAAACTGAACAAGCACCACAACATGATAGCAAAATGGGTTTTTGAGAATCCGGATGAGGATAAGTATATATTTTTGGTTTTTGTTTCTTTTATTTATTTTTAAGTTTTGTAACAGTTGCTTACATTTTTTTAATTTTTGTATAGGGATGAGGTCAAGAATGAAGTTATTTTCAAGGTGGGTGATCGGTTATTGTATAGGGATGAGTTCAAGTCCATGAGACCGGGCCGTTATGTCAGTGTAGCTGTGCTTGATGTTTGGTCGGTGATTTTGAACTCTAAGGAGAAAGTTAAAGCTGTTGGGTCACCGTTCAGATATTTTGCAACGACATATTGCACGGTATGTGTTTATTGTATAGATAGTTTGATATTGCTGTATAGTTAGATATAGTTTATTGTATAGTTAGTCTGATTTTTGTTGTATATTTGGATGCTGTGAGTTTGATGTGGAGTTAGAAATTACTTGTTGTTTAGATATGGATAGGTTGATGTATATTTATTGGTTTTCTTATATGTATTGTAATTAAATTATATGATTTGTGTAAAGGCCAGCACAAGTCTAACAGTAATTATTGCAGTTGTTCACTGTTGTGATGCCATTAAGGAGCTTGATGAAGAAGGTCTGTTGGCATTATTTTCACGTAATTTCGATGTCGAGTTTCCTGAGGCCAATTCTATTAGGCTACAAGGTGTTGATATGGTATTTTTTTGTTTGTCTGTATTATATTGTGTTTTATTGTTTAGATTGTCGTGGGCTAAAGCCCAAGTCTCACGATATCTTTGGTTGGTTATTTTTTATTTTATTTTGCAGTTTTTCTTCCCCATATGCAAGAGTGAACATATTTATGTTATCTGCTATGATATTAAGAGGAGATTTGTTCACATTTTGGACAATTTAAGTGTTGGTGGCACAGACCCTGCGAAGTATGAGCACACACCGGCGTGGCTGGTAAGTTATTAAAATGATTTTACTGTGTTTTATTGTATAATTAGACTTACTTTATTGTATATATAGGCTTAGTTTGTTGTATTGTTAGTTATACTCTTCAGTTTACATAAAAGCTTATTTTGATGTACAGTAGTCTTTGTTTTGATGTATAGGTAGTATAATTCTGTTGTATATTTAGAAATAATTTGATGTGTAACAGTATTTTTAACTGATTTATTTTCATCAGTTTTTAATTGGTTGTTTTTGTTATCCTTTGACAGACTGCATTGTTCTCCAAGTATTTGCTTGCTCAAGGATGCTACCAATCGTCCTGGGTTGTTGAAAATTCTGATCTGTCGAGGGTTGCAATGCCTTGGAGAGACGAAGAGAATAAGATTGACTGTGGTGTGTTTACAATGCGCCACATGGAAACGTATATGGGGGGAGGGATGCGGAACTGGGATGCGGGTCTTGAGAAGGGAAATACTACCTTACTTAATAAGTTGAGGACATTATACTATGCTGCTATTGTCGAAGACGATATCAATGAAGTTAGAGAGACAGCGCTGGCAGAGGCTAAAAAATTCTCAACTAGCAAAAAAAAGGCCTAGGACTCGTACTTGTATTTTAATCCACATGTTTTTGGGAATTATGAAACGATAATCTAGTTTTTTGTGTATTTTGTTTATATTCCATGAAGTATTGCAGTAGTTTTAACTCTTTTAGTGGTTATGGGTTTTATGGAAATTTGTATCTAGATTTTTAGCTCGAAAAGACGAAAACAATTTATCTTTAAATGAAGTTAGTTTTTATATTTAGTTGTTGCAAATGAATTGGTGTTAAATATACAATGTATTATTATAAAATATGGTGCATGTATTGGCTAATTGAATAGTATTGTCATTATTAGCAGCAAATATATAATATATACATTATAAGGAAGCTAAATATACAGCAAAAATACGTTAAATATGCAGTATTAAATATACAACATAAAACATGTATAAGTGTACAACTTGAAACCATTATGTGCACAGCATAAACACGATAACCACACAGCAAAGACATGTTAAACATGCAGTATTAAATATATAGCATAAAACATGTACAAGTGTACATCATTAAACCATCATGTGCACAACATAAACATGATAACCACACAACAAAGAACTGTTTGATATGCAGGGGTAAAAAGTATTGTCATATATCCACTGAATCATTGCAAAGCGTCTAAATTGTTTAACAAAAAACTGAAAAGTACATATTGTTATGATTGAGTAACAGTCCGTTTGGGGCAGGTCCTGCTATTATGTGTCGTGACCTCACCGCACGTCCCACAGCGTCTCTTGAGCTTTGTGCTTGCTTTGATAGCTTTCTCCTTTTGACTTTGTAATCGAATCTTCCACCGGCTACCACTCCCTTTATTTTTTGCTTGTTTTGGTGGTAACACTGTGACATCTACATTGGATGTGGATCCGCAATACGTCTCGAGCACCTTTTTCTTGTTGATTTGTGAATTTTGTTGTTCGTTGTCTAGTAACATCATGTCATTTTGTTCAGAGATTAAAACTGAAAATTCCTTCAATTTTTCTATGTTCCCCTGCGCCATTCCTATGCAACAATGGAAATCCGACCAAAGTTTGTTCATAGTTGCATTTTCCTCCTCTCCACCAGTAAATTGGTATAGACGTCCATCATTGGCCACGAATGAGGCTATTTTTGTCCATCTTGTAAGCAGGTGTTTCTCGGGAATAACTGACATATCTTTGAAGACTACAAACATATGATGGCAAATTAGACCATGTTGTTCAAACATTTTGCACGTGCATGTTGCATCCTTTTCAACTATACTGTAGAAAACAATGTATGTTTGTTTTGTGGTGTCCTTTATTGTGTACGAGCAGTTATCGCCGTTTTTATTTATTCCAACTACGGTGCAGATTTGCTTGCTTACCTCTGAATATATTATTCATGTATACGCGATTACAGCATGTTGTTTAATATACAAAGGTGTCTTGCATTTGGGCACATAGCTTTTAGATTCATTGTTGAGCTTCTCCATCACGTGTCGTTGGGCTCCCATTCATTGCGTCAAAAGTGCATAAAGAATTCCACCAAATTCACTTGAGGATTAATGAATGCTCCGAACCAACTATTTGTACTTTCGGATCTTGATGTTGTCCTAAGTAATCCACCCATCTCGAACATCTCTCGAAATACGCGAAATCCAACTGTTTCTGATTTCATACAGTTTTGTAAACCACGGATGCGATGTCAAGTGAAAGTCGTCCATAATTTCATTCCATTTTTCCTCAAATTCATCTGGTTCGATCTCTTCACTCCAAATGATTGAAGTAAGTCTTTTCATGAATGTATTATCCTTTAGCAATGCAGTCCCGACTTTAGAGCTGACCTTCTCCATGATATGCCACATACATAAACGATGTTTTGCTTTTTTAAAAACCACTTTGAATGCGTTCTTCATTGCAGGGTCTTGGTCGGTCACGATGTAATGTGGTTCTTTTCCCATTGCATCCAGAAATCACTTGAATAACCATACGTATGATTCCTCGTCCTCCTTCAATATTAATCCAAACAAAAGATAACACATCTCCGATGGTTGTCGACCCACGTGAATGGTGCAAAAACCATCTTATACCTGGGAATGCATACAATGTTTAGTCATTAATAATACAACAAAGTTACGATATATACACAGTAAATATATTCTAAATATACTATACTACAATCAGTTATTCATTGTAATGATGCCTAAAAAATACACTTACTAGCAATTAAGAGTACATTAAACTTAAACTAAATATACAATGAATGTATTCTAAGTATACAACACATGCACTACTTTTATTCAACAACAGATTATTAATGCTTTTGAATTGTACGCACCTATTCGTATTGTACGTGGCGTCGAAAGAGATGACATCACCAAAGAAAACGTAATTTTGAATCGCTATTTCGTCTGCCCAGGATAATTTTGTTAATTGATCATTTTCGTCCACAGCATAATTGAATGCTAGCTTAGGAAAAACTTCCTTCTTCTTTAGAAAGTTGTCGACAATCATCTCAGTGCATATGCACCAAATATATATACGCCTTCAAATCCCTCTTAAAATTCTTTGAAATCTATCCAAGTGCGCCAACCTTGGAGTGCCCCCAACCATATGTGTGTATAGGCGATGAGTCTTTGCAACCCGATATTTGCTCTAGAACAGTCCATGATGAACTTTTGTTGTCCAAAGTTTAGATTTCTGTTAACCTTGAGGAATGTCCTGTAGGATTCAGATGCCAATGGATGGGAGTGGCGCTCTTCGAAATGTTTGATCATGTATGCCCTGCGATTAGTGCACTCAAATATACAACGTGCGTCGCAACCGTTTCTCTTGGATGACCTTTTATGAGTTTCCTTATTTTTGGTTCCGCTGCTGTCTTCTGTGTCGATATGCTGGACAGAGTTACTAGCGTTTTTAAATCCTTCTCTGCTGCACAAAATATATTGCACACGGATGTCTCCATTTCTAAACTTTCTCGATGTACTCCTACGGATGTCAAATCCGCTGCACGAACCATATTCCTTATAGAACTTAATACCATTTTCCAACGATGTGAAATGAATTCCTACACGTGGCACCTTGTCTTCATCAATTTCAGGTATCCAATATTTTGTAGCTCCAAGGGGAAATTACTAGCCTCTGTTTGACATCATTATATATTGTGTCTGTTCGATAAAACAATGAATTAACGCTATCAATATAATAAAAGATGTCTATGTATACATCATATTGAATCTAAATACACATTAAAGGTGTACAAGCAGGCTATTGATAAAGCACTGAATTAATACTAACAATATAGTGTAATTGCTATAAGTATACATCATATGGAAAATATTACACTTTAAAAATATACAAGCATCGAACCAACAGTAAATATTGAAGTAACATCACTAATTCTCTATACAATGATAAGTATACACCGAAAATAGCATAATTATACATATAAACAACGTTAAATATACAGTGAAAATGTTTTACCACTTATGCATCCAAAAACCAATATTTATAAAATGTATACAATTATTGAACACTACATCAACAGGAAACTATATCTATGTACACAGTAAAGTAATTGATTTCAGCAGCAAAGTATAAATATTTGTAATTCGAAGAAACTTGTAAATATATGGATTTTTCAACAAATTTGCAGAAATATAACAAGAAATCGATAATTACTCACTAATTTATACAGATTGATGCACCGTTTCACATGTATATTCAAATTACACATACATTGTATGTTTTTTTTATCAAATTGTGTACTAAATATGTTGAAGAAATTACATACCAGGATTATATTCATTTTCAACGTATTCACCGTCGATTTCGCTCGAAGAAGGTTCGCCCATAACAGAAGATTGTTCGCCGATTTGATTGGAGCTCATTTTTGTGTATTATTCGCGATTTGTGGTGGAATTTTGATGTCGATTTGCAGAATTTTGGAGCTGTTTTCGAATGGAAGGAGAGAAGATGATACAGTTTTTTTTGGGGAAGGAGATTGTGTGATCTGCGTGAAGATCTCTATTCCATAACTGACGCCCAAATAACATGGTCCCCACTTGGGTAATTTGACTACTATGCCCTTATTTTGATTTAATTAAATATTTAATGTAATTATAACTCCTATTTATCTTAGCCCTTGATATAGATAAGGGAGGGTTGAGATGAGTCCACATTGTCTCACTATAATATGTGGTCTCATTTTAACCTCCTCCTATATATATATATATATATATATATATATATATATATATTTGAAGATTCTGTATATGGTAAAGAAGGTATAGGATCAAATGTGGCAGCAGGCTTACTGTAAGGCAGTGTGGACTAATCATATACGCCAATTTATCAAATCTTTTGGTTCAGTATTTTTCGATTTTATGTTTTTTTTTTTTCGCCAATTAAGGGCAAACTTGTCTTTTATATTGATCGATTTTTCGATTTTTTGGTAACGATCATGTTAAGCGGTTTTCAAGGGATTTGATTTATGATTTCATTTCCGCTTTCACTAATCTGCGCATATCGTCCATTTTGAAACCTCTCATCTCTTCTTCTCGCCCTTTTCTCTCAATTGTAGCCTCATTCTCTCTAGTTTTTCTTCCTTTTTTTTCAAAAATTCGAGCAAAAGCGTCGGTTTTGTAGCGAAATTGCTTGGTTCTTCAAGGTTTTTGTTGTGGTAAGTTTTGACTTGTTTTTTTCGTGCAGTTCGAAAATACACAACCAAAGGTTTCTATTTTTCATGTTTGGAGGCGTTTTCTTCTTGATGTACGAGTTTATTTTTTGATTTTTGAAGTCTATTTTTTAGGAGATTAGGCATTTATTTTTTTATTTTGGCTTAAACTAGGGTTTTATTTTCTTCTCAGCTTGATTTATGTGGAAAGTTTTTTTTTTTTTTGGGGGAGGGGTTGGAATGTGTTGTGGGAAAGATTTCGAGGTATTATTTCTTGTTTGTTGTTGGTATTTTGGTGTACATTTTAAGAAAAACGATGTAATTTTATATGTTGTGTGGTGCAATTTTTTATTTTGGGGGAGGATATGCGTCTATTGTTCATGTAGGTAAGGGTTTTTGCATAAAGGTTTTGTGTTTAGTGTTTTGAAATATGTTTGTTAAATGTGTTAGTGTACTCTATTTTTACTTGTGCTTCTTTTTTGTTTTTTTTGTTGTACGATTATATCTAAACGATGCACCTTTAGTTGTAGTTTGATGCACGCTTTCTAGAGTATATTGGTGTGGTTTTGTTTTATTTTGGTGTTGTTTTATCCTTGGTGTACAATTTTAATGCATTTACAAACATTTTGATGGTGCATATTTAGTGATATTGTTGTGCAGATGAAGATGTATTATGGTGCATTTTTAGTTTTTGTTATGTGCATAAGTAGTTCATAAAGTGCATAAACACGCATGGTGTTTAAATAGTCCTTTTTGGTGCATTAAGGTTCATACAAAGGCATATTTAGTTTATCGATTGTGTTTTTAATACATTTTTCAACATGGACATGTTTTATGTTTCTATGATTTTGAGGTTTGCTTATGTTTCTTATTATTGTTAATGGTAAGTTATGAAGCTTATATGGCTAGAAGAAACCAGAAAAGACCGGTTTCTGAAGGGGAGGATGAAGGGGGACAGAATGTTAAGAAGAGGGCTAAGGTAGACAAATCAAAAGAAAAATATGTGTTACCCAAGTTGAAGACTAGATTTGTGCCAAAGCTGTGGTTGAAATGAGTTTTGGATGTTTGCTAGGGCTCAAGGTCGACGAGTATCCATCCAGTCTAATTTATTAGTTGGTTGATAGTTTTAACTCTGTCAGATATGAGTTAATGCTTCTGGGGGAGGTCTATTCACTGTGGCGAGAAGAATGTTGAGTTGGTGTTGGGTTTTCCGAGGGGTGGAACCAGAATTGTATAAAGATATTGATAAAGTGGTGCAAAAATAAGAATACAATGGTTCATGTTTAGTTGTTATTTGCGAAAATGTACCAATTAGACAGCCATGACATAAACATTTGTAATTTGATGCTTATTTGTACATATATGGTGCATAATTATTACAAAATTTGTGCAGATTTACTTGATAAAAATAGACAACACAATGAAGTACGAGCACATATCGTAATATCTCCTGGCTCTACCAAGTACTGGATACCTAAAATAGAACAAGATAAAATACCACGAATAGGCATGCAATTTCCTACATTGGAGAATAGTGTGCAATTTTATAAGGACTTCGACAAAAGATACGGCTTCGACATACGAAGAAGCACCTCTAGAAAATTTAAAAACAAAGAGATCCGATTACAATACATTGTATGTAACCGAGAGGCCTACAAACATACAACAACTGCGGGGAATGGAGAGGGAAGCAACACACATACAAGAAAATGCAAGAGAGTTTCACACCGTGTTGGGCCGTAAGTTGAACTACGTCTAGAATACACAGGAACAAGCATACACAATAAAACATTTCGAAGAACGCCACACATTATTTCAGTTCGGAATCCTACCGGCATTTTCTTAAAGTAAATCGGAATTTAAATTTTGGTCACAAATAATTTATAATAAATTGTTCAAAAGTCATCATAGGCACTGCGAAGACACACCACGTTTTTAGGTAGATGGTTGGAGGATATTCGCAAGCAGGTGCATTACCAATCGATTTCAAGAATTTCAAAAGAGGCTTGAAGGCATACATACGTGGGGCAGACGAACAATCAATAATCGACAAATTCTTGAAAAAAAAGTAGATGTGTCCATGAATGGCCTTTAGTTATGACGTGGACGAAAATGACCAACTGACGAGACTGTTCTGGACGGACACTATTTCTTTGCGCAATTACGCAATGTTCAGGGACGTGATTTCATTTGATGCTACTTACAATACAAACAGGCCAGTTAGAAAACATGGTGCATATATAAATACAAAAATTGTGTATATATATACATAATATGGTATACTTTTACTAAAGTAATGATGCAGTTCAAAATGTACTTGTTCTCAGTTGGAAAATATGGTGCATACATAAATCAATACTGGTGTACATATATACATAATATGGTGTACTTTTACTAAGATAATGATGCATTTTAAAATTTACGTGTTCTCAGGTACAAGATGGTTTTTGCACCGTTCATAGGCATTGACAACCATCGTCGCTGTGTTACGTTTGCATGAATTGAAGGAGCATGAGGAACCCTATGTCTGGTTATTCAGATTTTTTTAGAAACAATGTGCAGAGAGTCGTACTACATTGTAACTGATCGGGATCCGACAATGAAAAACACATTCAAAATAGTTTTCAAGACCGCAAGGCACTGATTATACATGTGGCACATTATGGAGTAGGTTAGCACCAAGGTCGGCCATACATTGTTAAAAATGAGCAATTCTTACGTCGTCTTAATTTCGCTATTTGGAATGACCAAAATGAACCTGCTGAATTTGAAAAATTATGGCAATCAATGATGACATAGTTCAATCTAGCAAAACCATCCCTGGTTACTACATTGTATGAAATCAGAAAGAGCTGGATCCCTGCTTAATTTAGAGATGTTCCCATGGGGGGGTTGATGCGAACTACGTCACGATGCAAAGCACGAGCAGTTGGTTCGGCGGGTTTACAAACCCACAAGTCAATTTAGTAGAGTTCTCCATGCACTTTGACAGCGCAATGGATTCGCAATGACACGCAATACACAAACTCAACAACGATAGTGACACTCTCATCCCCGAATGCAAGACACTGTTGGACATTGAAAAACATGCAACAACATTGTCCACACATGCTATTTTTAAAAAATAAGCCTGGAGATTGAAACCGCGTGTTACAAATGCTCGAGACATATGGTCACAAGAACATGTGGCAAAATTGTTCCTACTCAATAAAAGACGAAAATGATGCAATCTTCAATGTACTGTACTGCAAAGAAGAAACAAACGCAATTTGTAGCTACAAGATGTTCGAAATGCATGGGATTTTATGTCAGCACATCTTCGTTGTATTCAAGGACCTCAAGGAAATTCCCAACAATACCTACACGATGGATGAAACTGGATCCATACATCCATCAACAACAAACAGTCAATTATACGAATTCGAAGGTAGGGAAGAAGCAACCACAACTCTAAATGAATTGTGGTCAACTTTCCACAACTGTATAAGACTAAAAAACGAGAGAGTGGAAAAATTGGTTGACTTAGCACCCTTATTATCTGAACACAAAGAGAAGTTAGCTCAAGACCAAGAAGAGCAGCAAATTGGTAGCAAGCGGACACTAATTGAAACTTCTCGCGGCTCTACTTCTCAAATAGACATCTCGATGTTGCTACCACAATAAGACGTAACAAGGGTAGCGAAAGCCGAATTAAAAGCAAGATCTGAGAGTCGAAAGAAAAAGCAATGCGGCAAACACCAAACGAAAACAAAATGCGATGCTGTGGCAAATTTGCATCACACAACAAATGCAAACTTGTCCCGATCAACCAACGAAATGAGCACCCCTATTTTTAATTAGATTCAATTTTATACTTATTAAAAACTCAGTACGTTACAATCTAAAAGTTTTAATCGTGAATTGTTGTGTACAATTACATTATTCAGATCCAACGAATTAGCATTGTATTATGAATATGTTCTACATGGCTATTAAACTTTGCATTTAAAAATGCACTATGGAGATTGAAAATGCATCATAATAGTACTAATGATGCACCAAATAATTACTAAATATGCACTACAATGGTTGTTAACATTTGCATAAGAAAAATGCCTTGTGGAAAGCATATATGCATCAACATACTACTAACAATGTGCCAAAAAGGTATTAACTGTGCACTATTTCATCACTAACAATGCACCAAAATAACCACAGTTGTGAAAACAACGTAATTTGCATCAATATAATAATAAATATGCACCAAAATGTTATTAAATGTGCATTAGTATTAAACATGCAAATTTCATAACTGAACTATATACATACATTCAAATTGTAGCATTAACTCTGTTAAAATTACATTACCATTCAAAAACAAACAACACTAAAAATGACATAGAACATACCCATAAAAAAAATCAAGTTTCAAGTAAAAAATAACATCCCATCAAAATTCCCAAATACAGTCCCAATGAATTCTTCTTATCATTGAAGAATTTCTTAGCCAAATCTAAAAGCCTTCCCTTCTCTTGGTTCAAATCATCCATTAGAATTGCATGATAATACAATGTCCTCAACCATGCGAATTGAGCAGCATCGGCATTGTCAAATCTACAATTCCATATATTTCTTCAACGCTCCCTCATGTAGGTCTCCATGTGTCGCATCGCATAGACCCCATACTTAAGTTTGTTTTCCGCATCCCTCCATGACATGGAAAGTCTAGATGGGGAGTATTTTTCAACAACACGTGTGCCTGGTAACACCCACGCGCAAGCAAATATCGAGAAAATACTTCCAACAAAAACACATACCAAAAATCTATTAACAAAAAACAGAAAAACAAAAACAACTAACAAATGCACCAAAATATTTGTGCATGTGCACCAAAAGATCGTAAAAATATATTATCACATAACTAACTGACCACCAAATAAAATCAAAACTAACTGGACAAAATTAATGCTAAAAATTACCAGAGTCTCTAGCATTTTTTCGTACTTGTCACAACTCGTACCACCGACAGAAGAGTTGTCCAGAATGTGATAATACTTCTTCTTTATGTTAATGCATATCACAAAAATATGTTCACTCTTGCCAATAGGGAAGAAAAACTGAAAAGGGAACAATAAATAGTACATCATACTAAACAAAAAAAAAAGAAATACAACCAAATCTACTAAAATCGTAATCCATCATACTATTTCGACGGTCTGCAAATGAGCCACGGCTGGGTCCATAAATTCCGCGTCAAACATTTCCCAGAACATTGCCAGAACCCTTTCCTCACTCAGACCATCTCTAGGAGCCATAACAGAGTACAAGTGCAAACAGAAAAATACGAATCATCATAAACTCTTTTCAACTAATTGTACAAAAATATTTTTAACTAATTATGCACCAAAATATAATTAAATGTGCATTAGTTTATACATAACCGTGCACCATTTTCATATAATAATGAACTTTGCACCATTTTATAACTAACATTACATCAATTTATAACTAATTGTACATCATCTACAAAACTAAAAAGAAGCAATGTACATCATTCTATAATAAGCGTGCACTATATAAACCTGAATCATGCACCATTGTACATTATTTTATAACTAATTATACATCATATTATTACTATCGATTGCACCAAAACCCAACATCGTATACCATTATCCTTTATAAAAATACATAAATTTAAAAACAAAAACTACATGTCAAAAAGCAAATTAAAACACAAAATTAATGACATATAATGTCACTAAGTTCGTCAAAAAAACCTAGAAGAGGAGTTAGCATCCTTCAATTCCTCCTTTTCATTTAGAAATTTAGACCACACATCAATAACAACAACGCTTATATACCACCCCTTGACCTTATTGTCTCCAACTCCTCTCTCATAAGCATCGTGTCACGCATGCTAAAAACAACCTCGTTCTTGCATACATTTACCAAAAATTAAAAATAAAACTAATAATCAAAACAATATACAAAGTGAAAAGAAAAAACGCATCTAAAAACATGCAATCTCTGAGACTCTATATTCTCAAAAACCATTTGGCAACCACGTTGTGAATCTTGTTCAACTTCTGTGCAAAATCGACATGTCTAGCCCGAAAGGGTGACGTCAACATCACGATTTCCGCGACTTCCTCTTACTCTTTAGCGCGTGTAGACCTCTGCAGCAGGCTGATCAATTCCCACCGCAACATTGACAACCTTCCCATCGATCCCAGCCTGCCCTTGTCCTGCATCCACACCAACATCACCTTACCTATATCCACACCATCATCACCATCCCCAGCTATCCCAATATCTTCAGTATTATCTTTCATCAAATCCTCCTACACATAAAACATAACAACCCATAAGTAAAAAACATAATAAGAAAAAGAAAATGCTAGAAATTTAAAAACAAATACACTTACGCCCCCCACTTGCGGCTGTTCCTCAGCGTATTTCTGCGATGTTTCCAAAATAGAGTCCCAATTGGCATTATTTGTTTCCTGTGTCAAACCAATACTAAAGCTGAGCTTATCATCCGACGTTTTCTTGAACTCGTCCCGCCGGTAAATTGCTTGCTCAACCTTCTCCAAAGCCGCAATATTTTCCAGATTATTCCATAATGCATCATTCTGCTGAGTCTCGCTACCGATCCCTGCTCCACCACCAGTTTCTTCACTAGCTTTTTCAAACAAAACGCAGATCAATTTCCTTGCCACAACTCCAATCTTCCCAAAGTCGAGTTAGAAGACAACTCTCGGCGCATTATTCAAGATAAGAATAATGTCCATTACATCGTAGCTAGCGGCGCTTGATTTAGACAAAACATTGCCAATGTACCCCTACACAATATCAAATCCGAGTCAATTAATCCACAAACAAATATACATAACCCAAAAAACAATCGGATATACACCAACAAAATATAATGCACACAAAACAACTTTATAGTGCTTATTTAGTTGAATTAAGATGTATAAATAATCACACCGGTGTATATAGCTTATATACTAACACATATAACTATTCCTAAAATTATGTCATTCCCACACTATCTTTACATCATTCCTATGATAAACATGCATTATCATAAAGTTACATCAATAAAAGACAATAAAAAATCTCATATAAATGAAAAAATACAAATCTATAACTAACAATATACCATTAAAACAATATAGTTACATCAACACTGAACTAAACATGCATCAAACTGAACTAAATATTTCATGTGTTTTTTAACGTAGTTATCAAAAACATAATATTAAAAAAAGAAAAAACCTGCACACCACCACCACTAAATGAAACAGGGGCCGGCTAATCATTCCGCGATCCAAATGGTCCAACCTCGTCAATAGCACAGTCTATAAAACCTTGGCCAAAACCCCCAATTCTGACCTCAGCAGCATTCCTATCCCTGATGCTTTTCGTTGTCAACGAGCGAATACACGACACAACCATCGGGATCTCTCAAATGGACATGACAACTCTGTCCATGTAGAAACCCTTGATTGCAAAAAAATAATATTATTATAAAAATAAAATTGACATAAAATAAATTAAAACATACTTACAATCAAAAAAAAGCCATGGCCCGTTGTAATGCTTCTTATTCGTAGTAGCCCATCTCTCTGGGCTAGAAATCAAAGTCTTCAAAGTGTACTTGCACCAGTTCATGTTCCGAATATCGTTAACATCTCCAAACATTTCATAACCAATGCATTAATATAGCCAACTTGCACATAAGTTATGATCTGTGTATCTACAAGAGCAATGAAGTGCCTCTTAAACCAAACACCTCTTTCACCATCCTCAGCATCTTCGCACAAACATCCGTAGCCTTAATACTTAGGTCCCATCTGTATTGGCATAAATTGGGACTACCAATCCTCATACACTTGAGATATTTCCGAATTCTTTTTTTGTAGCAATCTGTATTTTAATATTTGTGTAATGTGCACAAGGTACACATCAGTATAAGTATGTATCACTTGATTAGTAATTATGCATCAAATATGCACTATGTATGCATCACATTTTCAATGTATGAATCAAAATAACAAAAGTCATTTTCAAAGATAAGAATGAATCGCATTAAGCATTTGGATGAACATAAACACTAAATATGCATCGTTTTTATAATGTTATACATTACGTACTTAGTATATATGCATCAAAATAAACTAATTATGCATTAATGTATACACTATATATGCATCACACAAAAACTAATATAGGTCACTTTTCAATTTACCAGGGTTCAAAGATGAACTAAATGTGCATCATTTTTTCTAAATTATACATAAAAAATACTAATTATATGTTATTTGTCTGTTATTCAAATGTGTGCTTGCAAAAACAGGGTAAAACATGGTTGTTTTTCCAGAATTTGTGATAATTATGGCATATTGTAATATTGTTATTTCATATGAGAATTATGCGTATGAGTCTCGACGCCCTCAAATTCGATGTTTGCATCTGTATTGTCCATTGATACGTGATCGCAAAAATCTTTTCACTATACTGCAAGTGTACAACGTAGTTTATAGAATGATGGCAAGTAAGGTCGTATTCCTCTTGATTGAATACGAAACACTTAGGCTATAATACCATCGTATTCTAATTTTATTGAAGCGACCGAAAAATCATAAGTTTTAATATCTAATCTAAACAAGTAAAAATAAAAGATGTAAATTTTATAAAAACCCGAACTCCACAAGTCTTTTCAACAAATACGAAAGCAACCCTAGGCACATAATCTCAACGTGCTTCTTCAATATTAAATCCAATGAATGTTTATCAAAACCAATTCATGTGTTTCTATGGGCTCAATTCCTAAATTTGTTTATTCCCCCTCCCGAAGCAACAAACAATTGATTAATACCAATTGCTAGCATCCCTACTCAACAATTAATATCAAACTCCCAAAAGATCTTTGAATTGAATGAATCCCCACAAACAGTTATATGCCTTCCGATCCTATACCCATTTATGTCTGGATTCGATTTTCGTTTATTAGAACTCATCCCCAAATTATGAACTAACAAATATGACCTGCAAATTATTGATCAGATAATCTACAAGAATTAAGCATTCAACTTCATATAATAGAACATAAAAACCAATTAAGAAAACAATCAATATAGATTTAACATGAATCCACAATTTTAATTATGCCCTAGGATAAGAAAGATTAGCCAAACAAATTTGATAACAAATTCATAGACAAACTTGAAATCAAATAGTTTGACATCGTTTAAGTACAAATAAGAGATCTAAACTAAGAAAGAAAAAACTCTTCTTGTCAGGATGGGTCCTCCTTCCAAGCCTTCGAACTCTTGTGCTTCCGTAGATGCAAAAGGCCTTGTGGTGCTCTTTGTAGATTAGCCCTCCTCTCTCAGAAGACTATTGATTTGTGTAATCCTAGTGTATTGTAGTTTATTTTTCAAATGTAATGACTTGATAATTCATGCAAGGCTTTGCTCCCTTTATATAGGTGCTTTGAGAGATCACTTGTAGAGTTTTGAGAGGAAAAGGAAACAAAAATCAGCCACAGGACGAACCGCACGATCGTGTAAATTCACATGGGTGGCCGTGCGATGTGATTTTGCTCCTGGGGTCTGCATTAAAGTTGTGGCCCTTTCTCTTATTTTTCTATAGCCACTTGAATCGGCTCAATATCAATTTTGTAGAGAAAGTTATGGTCAAAATACTAAACCCTGCTAGTGCTAAAAATAGTTAGCGCATTTGGACGTTTTCGAAAGAAATTCTCTTTTGTTCTACCTTACATGCTTCTTTCCTTCACATCTTTGCTCGTACCTTGGCTCTTGACATATCCTTTGGAACATGCTATTGCTTTTTGTCCAATTTAGCTTCATTTTCTATAAGAATAGACAGAATACGCAGTATCACGCCCTATAAAGGAAACCAACCAAAATACACTAAATATTCATGCAAATGTATCAAATATATATCAAAATAAGCCTATAAATACACATATATTTTACACATATCAAATACCCCCAACCTTAAATCATTGCTCATCCTCGAGCAAGCTAAGAAAAATAATGCAATGGATTAGATAGAACACACAAGAATACTACAAACACATAATCTCAATCAAATCAATATTTTAGCAAACATGTAACTCATCATCAAAAAGTCATCAATTATAAATTCAGCAAAATCAATACTCATCTGGGTATTCGACATCGCGACTCATAAGAAGTAGTGTATCACTCAACTCTCAAAGTAATATGGGAAGTGTATACGCTAAAAATCAATTCAAGTAGTAAACTACCATAGGCTTGCAAATCGTCTAACATCTCTACCACTAAAATTTGCACAATTTAAGAATCAAAAAGAACTTTTTGTTTGGTTGTAATGTAGGCTCTTTGGTTAGGGTAGGAAAAATATGGATTAAGTGACTTGACTTGAGCAAATAGAATTTAAAGTACACACTTTCAACTCACCAACCCATTTTCATCATAAAACTCATTCTTTCAAATTATTTTCTTTTTCAACTCAACTCCACCCTTTTTCATCTTTTTTCATTCTTAGGCCCTTCTTGCCTTCTTTTCTTTTTGCCTTAAGCTCTCAATTTTTTTCTCAAATTTTCAGAATTTTTCTTTTTTTTTCTCTTTCTTCTTGCTCGATTTTTTTCTCTCTCTTTTTCAGAAATTTTCTTTCTTTTTCAAGCTTTATAATTCTTTCATTTACTTTAGCACTGCTCATCCCTCTTTCTTTTGCCATCATTCTTTCTCAATATTTTTCTCCCCCATACTATTCATCTTCTATAAGCTCAAGTTTTAGGGATAAAAATCTTTTTTTTCGAATTTTCAAGATCAAAATGTGGCTAACAATAAAAAAGTTTAGGCTCAAAGTGGCTAACTAGGGAATCATAAGTTCATAGGTAGGCTTTTTAGGCTAAGTATGCAAAACAAAGATGACCTTAAATCATTTTCAAAAATTGCACACACACATGGCTTCAATATAGATGTCAATGCAAGTTCTAGAGTTCTAACAATCATGAATGACACACTCAATAAAAATAAGACTGCAATATAAAAGCAGTTATAGGCACAAAAACTCACAGGCTTATTTTTTGCATTATGCTCAATTACCCAATTTTTTTAATCAATGCCAAACATGCAAAAGACATCTTCTCAACAATTCATCACATTATTCACAAAAATATTTCATCTCATAAAATCAAATGCTCATAGTAAAACAACGCGGAAGCTTTTGAGATTTTAACTGCTTTCATATTATACAGTCTTATTTTTCTTGAGTGTGTCATTCATGAATTGTTAGAATTCTAGAACTTGCTTTGGTATCTTCATTGAAGCCATGTGTGTGTGCAATTTTTGAAAATAATTTAAGGTCATCTTTGTTTAGCTTACTTAGCCTAAAAAGCCTACCTTTGAACTCATGATTCCCTAGTTAGCCACTTTGAGCCTTAACTTTTTATTGTTAGCCACATTTTGATCTTTAAACTTAAAATTATATTTTTTATCCCAAAACTACTTGAGCTTATAGAGAATGAATAAGTTTGGGGGGGGGGATGTGGTGAAAATTATGAAAAATAATGGAAGTTGGCAAAAGAATGAGGGATGAGCATTGCTTAGGTAAATAAAAGAATAAAGAAGCTCGAAAAAGAAAGAAAATCTCTAAAAAAGAAAGAGAAAAATCGAGAGAAAGAAAGAAAAGAAAGAAAAAATTCTGGAAATTTTGAGTAATTGAGAGCTTGAGGCTAAAGAAAAAAGAAAAGAAAAAAGGCAAAAAGGCCTAAGAATGAAAAAGGAGAAAAAAGAGTGGAGTTGAGTTGAAAAAGGAATATATCTTGAAAACAAAAATAAGTTTTATGATAAAATTGGGTTGGTGAGTTGCAAGTTTGTGCACTTAAATTCTATTTACTCAAGTCAAGTCACTTAATCCAAATTTTCCCTACCCTTATCAAAGAGCCTATATTACAACCAAATGAAAGTCCTTTTTGATTCTTAAGTTACGCACACTAAAGTGGTAGAGATGTTAGACGATTTGTAAGTCTATGGTAGTTCTACATTCACTGAATTGATTTTGAGTGAAAACACTTTCCATACACTTTGAGAGTTGAGTGATACACTAATTACTTGTGAGTCGAGATGTGAAGTACCCGAGAGAATATTAATTATGTCGAACTTGTGATTGATGACTTCTTGATAATAAATTGCATGGTTTACTTAGATATGGAGTCAAATGAGATTAAATATTTATAGTGTTCTTGTGTGTTCTTTGTACCACGTGATTTTATTTTTCTTAATTTGCTCGAGGACAAGCAATGGTTTAAGTTTGGGGGATTTTTATATATATAAAATATATGTCCATTTAAGGGCTTATTTTGCTACATTATTGAGGCATGGGAGCCGCTATTAACACCCCCAAAACCTATTTATACACCCCCTTTTCTTAATACACCCATCTCCCTATTAAAAATAATATTTATACTTAATACACCCTTTATTCTTCCCCAATTTACCCTTCCCCAAATTAAACACAGAAAGAAAACAGACGATAAACACAAGCGCACTCAACCACTTCAACTCCAACACGCTCAAGTAGGTTGATTGCGGCAGATTAAGGTCCCCCCTCGTAGCAATAAGATCATCTACTACAACAAAGACGTTCTCCAGCCGCATACTCAACATGCATCTCAATCTTGTCGGTTCCATACTCCAAAGAGTACTCTTCTGATATTACCTCCCCAGGTAACTTTTTGGGTTTTCTCATAGGTGCAAATTTTGCACCAATAGCCAATGCAATTGGAGGACCCAATATAAAACCTCTTGCTTCAACACCCGCAACAATATTGATATTCTTATCCTTGTATCTCTCAACAAACAAATAAATTGTATCCTTAAATGCCTTTGGACCAAGCAATAACGCGTTATATCCTCAAACATAATCCCGTTTTGGGAAAATTGGGTATGACCTGAATGGAGGAAGAGATCCGAGAGATGCGATCGTCTGTGTTGTCAACATTTGAGGATGCCATGTGTACTACGTTCATTGGCTTCTGCTTTGGTACGGCTACGACTCCAGTTGATCCTTTGTAGATCAGTAGAATCTCCCTCCTCTTGTCCATTTTCACCTATTATATCTTCTGGGTTATCATTCTGCCGTTTGTTGACAGTGAGCATTTTGTGCAGAAGTACTGAGGAGTATGTCATTCTCATTCCTGTATACGCTGGTGTCATCGTCTGTTTTCATTCTGTGTTTAATTTGGGGAAAGGTAAATTAGGGAAGAATAAGGGGTGTATTAAGTATATATATTATTTTTAATAGGGAGATGGGTGTATTAAGAAAAGGGGGTGTATAGATAAGTTTTGGGGGTGTTAATAGCGGCTCCCTTGAGGCATTTGCATGTATATTCAGTGTATTTTACTTGGTTTCCTTAGAAGGGCATGATACTACGTGTTCTTGTAACTTTTTATAGAAAATGGAGCTTAAATGGAAAGATATCAGTTGGAAGGCCGGGACACGATCGACAAGTGCAAAGAGAAGATTGAAAAAACTAAGAAAATGGACGAAAACAAGTCACACGGTCGACCGACTTGTGGGACCACACGACCGTGTGAGGACCCATGTGAAGTCCGCACAACCGTGTGAAGTATTCGGGAGAAAAAAGAGAGAAACATGTTACACGGTCGGTGTGGGACCACACGACCGGGGGCTGGTCGTGTTCACACGGCCCGTGCGATCTGATTGCGTCTGATTTTGAGTCATTTTCTCGTCAGAACTCTACAAGTGATCTCTCCAAGCACCTATATAAAGGGACCAAGGCTCTGCACGAAAATACAAGTCTTTACATCACAAAATACAATACAATACACAAGATTATACAAATCAAAGGTCTTTTGAGAGAGGAGGGCGAGGTTACGAAGAGCACCACAAGGCCTTTCACATCTACGGAAGCACAAGAGTTTCGAAGGCTTGGAAGGAGGATCCATCCTGACAAGAAGAGGTTTTCATTCTTAGTTTAGATCTCTTGTATGTACTTAAACAATGTCACAATGTTGATTTTAAGTTTGTCTATGAATTTGTTATCAATGTTTGGCTAATCTTTTGGATCCTAGGGTATAATCAAAATTGTGGAATCATGTTAAATCTCGATTGATTATTTTCTTAATTGATTCATGTATTCTATTTTATGAATTCGAGTGCTTATTCTTAATTTCTTATTATTTGGCCAATAATTTGCATGTCATATTTGTTAGTGCAAAATTCGGGAGATGAGTTCTAATAAAGACGAAAATCGAATTCAGACATAAACGGGTGTAACGAGTCGGGAGACCTACAACTGTTTATGGGGAGTCATCAATTCAAAGATCTTTTTGGAGTTAATAATACTTGTAACCTATCGGGAGATCTATAATTATTATTAATCTACTGTTTATGCGCAGTCCGGGAGGGGGAATAGACTAATTTAGGAATTTTTTGAACCCATAGAAACACATGAATTGGTTTTGTTAAATATTAATTGGATTTAATATTACAGAAGCATATTGAGATTATGTGCCTAGTGTTGCTTTCGTATTTGTTGAAGAGGCTTGTGGAGTTCGAATTTATTTGTTTTAGTTTTATTTTTTGATTATTTCTTGAAAACTTGTGATATTCGGTCGCTTCAATAAAACTGGAATACGATGTTATTATAGCCTAAGTGTTTCGTAGTCAATCCCTGAGGAATACGACAATGCTTGCTATTATCCTATAAACTACACTGTACACTTGTAGTATAGAGATCTAAATAATTTTTGGCAAACAAAGGTTGCCTCACGAGATCCCATGCCTGGTAAAGAAAACAAACCCTAATTTCATGGCCAAAGCCCCTTTGGTCCAGACAATGTGAAATAGCTGAGCATATTAGAAATAACTCAATCTTATATCATGGAGCACTAAGTATAATGTAAAGAAACCCAAGTGCCCAAATTAAATATATAATCTTTATATAGTGGGTTGCAAATAGATTCACATTGTGGGCACTTTAAAGCAACTTTTAAAGGGATAAGAATATTGAGTTTTCCTAGATGGGTTTCTGGGATGAAATCAGAAGTGGGCTTTTCATATATATTTTGTCTCTGTAACAGCATATGTCATGAGTCTTTGGAATAAACCATATATTTATAGAAGAGGAAAAAGAAATTCCCTCCAAACTATTCGACTTTTTCGACTTTAGCACATAGACTTTTTATTGGGACACTTTTCCTCCTAAAGTTCATGAGTTTTGCACATAGCCTCCTGACTCACTACTGGGAATATTCCACCAAATCTTGTCATGTGCCATTCACGTGGGGGTAAAATTGTTATTTGACTCAAAATTATACTAATATTACTGCATTTTACCATCTAAACATTGTGCAATTGTCACTTTTCCATATAAACTTTGAGCGATTCACACTTTGCTACCAGATATTGAAAATCAAAAATTTATATGTGTATACATTTATTTTATATCTTTTTAAATTTCTTAATCAAAATAAAAAATTTAACTAGTATTCACTTCATAAATGCAATTATTTCATAATATATTCCCTTTTTAACTTATTTAATTTTTTTTTTCACATCAAAATTAGGAAAATAACTATTTTTATGAATTTTGAAGTAAAAAAATTTATAAATATACACCAATGTCAATTTTGTAATAATATAATGCATTTTCAAGATTAAGTAAATCAAGGAAGTAAACTATAATTCTACAATTCTACAAGAAAGTAAAAAACAAAAGATTATAAAATTATTTTATTGAAGGGGATATTAGTTAATTTTTCTAATCAAGAAATTAAAAAAATTAAAAAAAATGTATACATATAAATTTTTTATTTTTTTAAACTGAGGTGACAAAGTGTAAATCGTTCAAAGTTTTATGGTAAATTAACAATCGCGCAAAGTTTAAGTGGAAAAGTGCAATAACTCTAGTATGATTTCAGTCAAATGACAATTTTGCCCCCACGTGAATGGCACATGACAAGATTCCGGTGAAATATTCCTCCACCGGGAGCAAGTCCTAGGAGGCAATGTACAAAATCTGTAAACTTCAAGAGGTAAAATGTCCCAAATAAATTTAAGTAGCAAAGTTGAAAAACCGAAAAGTTCCGATGGTAATTTTTTTCCCTCGTTATACAAAGTAACTAGATGGACTTTTTACAAACTGCACATTTCGAAAGTTTGATCATGGTGTAGCACTTTGTTTAAAGACAAATTTCATGATAAAGATCTATTCTGCCATGAAACGTGCTCATTATCTCATGCCTATATCTCAATTGCATATTGTGTTAGAAAAAAAAAATTATCATGCTGCATTTGGATGAAAATATTTGAATTTGGGGTAGGATTTATGAAATTATTTCAAATGACTCATATAAGATGGATTAGAAATTCACCAACTCAAAATTAGCTCAAAATATAAGCTCAAGAATTTGAAATACATTGTATGAGATTATCCATCAATCTAAATTAAGCCTAAAAGAATTTCAATGGTTTTAGTCCTAGTTTTAATGAAATTATGAAACATATTACTATGTTTGTAAAAAAACTGTTTTGAATAGTGTTATACAAATTCTATTGTAGAAATGGAAAATCAAATTAAATTACAAGATTATAATATATAAATAAATCTTAATTCTAAGTGATCATAGACTAATGTCTATTTTTGTGTAATTCTTAATTTGCTCATTCAAGATTTGGTAGGCATTCCCAATACTAGCATTTTAGATTCGCATTTGAATTAAATAGTTGAGAATATAAATTCACATATATGGAATCAATTCATTAAGTAGAAAGTCGATTCTCTCATTTGTTAATTCTAGAATTGAATGATTTGAAATCTTTCATTTATAATCTGATTATAAATTAATATTATTCACTAGCGAATTAATGATAAATGAAGAAATAATTAATTAATTGAAGAGGTTTAACATGTATTACCTAACTTAATTGTCTTTGGATGATTAATCTATATGTAACTATTGAATCAACGGACTGCTCATTCTTAGAAATAGAGTAAAATATTCTTTAATTGTAAGAGTACAATTCCAATTTATAGTGGAGCAATATCGCAATTTGTAAGTTGATTAAATCAATTAAAGAGATTAATTATTTATTCGATTTATTAGAGCTTATAACTATGAGTAAGTCTCATGTGAAACGGTCTCACAGATTTAAATTCATGAGATTTATCAAACCCATTTTACAAATTAAAATTCAAAATAAGTTGAATAGGTCTCCTGTCAGGCGGTCTGATGGGTCTATATCTGTTAGACGAATCTCCAACACTTGACCCGAATCTGAAAAAAAAAAAAGAAACAAATATACTCTCTTGCCCATTCTCCACCGTCCCCATCTATCCTGGAAAACCTCGATTTCATTCAAATGACCTCATTACTTCATTCAGGTGTTGGCTCTATACATTCCCGTACATAAAAGTCTTCTCGCTTCATTTATTGCTCATTGGCCCCTCAAAGGCTCAAAATGAGATACATGCTCCCAAAATAAATTAAAGAATTGTGAAGACAGATACTTCATAAGGTATATATTAACAAAAGTTGTTTTTATTTTTTGGATCTTTGGTTCTTGGCCTCGTCTTCATTTTGCGTTGAATTTGGTATAAACTGATTCAACCATTATTCTTGGAAAAGTATAATTATCCATGCTATCCAAGTATTTATTGATTTGACTGAAGCAGCTCTGAAACATCTTAGAAAGACTACTAATATTTTTCAAGAGAAAAACTAATACTATTTTAAGGGGACTACTAAATAAGTTTTAGGGGGACTATTAATACTTTTTAGGAAAAAAGCTAATATTTTTAGGGAAACTACCGATATTTTTTAGGGGGAAACTAATACTTTTCAGAGAAATAAATACATTTAAGGGAAAAAAACCGAATACTTTTAAAAGGGAATATTAAGACGTTTTAAGTGGACTATTAATACTTTTGAGGGAAAAAGCTTATACTTTTCAAAAGTACTATTAAAATACTCTTCAAGGAACTACTAATACTTTTACGATGGACTGCTAATACCTTTTAGAGGAAAAACTAATACTTTTCAGGGCCATAGTGATACCTAATATTATACAAATGCCACCGAATTTGGGTTTAGGATCCGTCTAGTATATTTTGATCCGTTAGACCATCTTATATAAGTTTTTTTGTCAAACAAGAAGTATCCCGATTTATATGGGTTAGCCAAAATCAATTATTTTATGATGAATATCACGAAATTAAACCTGTAAGACCGTCTCATATGAGTTTTTGTCTATAATTATAGGTACATGATCTTCTATTCGCCTTTCTAGCATAATTGAGTTACAAATAATATTTTAGATTCCTAAGGGTGTATTGAAAATAATTTTCCATAAGATTTGGACCAATATTAGTGAAGCAAATTTAATTTGATTGTACAAATTTAATCTTAATGAATCAAGTTAAAGACAAATATTCAACGATTTTGATTGTATTGAGAATTAAATAAATATATGATACTAGAACACCCATGTATTACATGAGATTTATCAAAAGAGAAAATTTTAGTGCCTCAATTTTGTTTTTGGGATAGTGATAGGAGATCCAAAATAATAATTAGAAATACTAAAAAAGAAATTAAAGAATTAGAAGAGATCATACAAATCGTTCACTTCAACTTCTGAAAAGCTTATTTGTAAACTACATCAAAATTGTCTTTTGACCAATCGCCTGTAATAATTGACAATGTCTTTCAAAAAATAGGAAAATATATATTTGGAAAAGAAATGATCCTACTTTTTTTATTTTTTCTTTTAACATTTTCTAAAGTATGTCTCGCAAAATGGAGTGAAATGAAAATGAAGTCTTTCTCAATATAACTTCCAAAAATATATATAAGTTTGACAGGTTTGTTATATAATAAATTAAGATTTTCACAGAGTTATAGACCCAACTAATTTCCAAGTAGTTTTTACAGGAGTTTTATATGAGCTACTGAAGAAAATATTTTGTATAGATAGAACATTTGATTTCTTGGATTATTTTTTACCTTCTAGATAAGACTACCAATTAGTGTAATATCTTTCACAAATTATTCTTATTATATCTTTCCTTTTAGATAAGGTTTCCGAATTATATCTTACCTAATGTTAAAATCTTTGATATTTTTCATTATTTGCTAACTTTTAGACTATAACTAGTATTTTGCCCGTGCGATGCACGGGGTGGGATGTGTCGTTAGATGTAAATTACATGCCTATAAGAATCATATTAACGATGAATATAAAAATGTACAAAAATAGGTAAACATATAAAAATTAGTGGCTTTCATAAAAATATTTCTCTTAGATATATTTGAAGATGTAGCTTTTGATATTATCCTATTTTCTGGAGAGAAAAAATTGATTGAATAAGTTGTATAAAAAATGAATGTTGTAAAGAAATATGTAGGTCCCAAGGGGTGTAAGTGTAAGGTTTAGAAGGGGGGGTTGAATAAACCTTACCAAATTTTCGATTTAGTCCTTTTAAATCTACAGAGTTGATTCTACACAAAATTTGTGTCTTTGATGGACCGATCGAATTAGTCACTCAAGAGAGTTAATCTCTCAAATGATTTCAATGAGCATGTGATGGAGTAACTCAATTTGGTTGGCTATAATTTGACTCAATTTGTGGTTTTGTTTTCATTGGAAGACTTAACACCCTTAAGTTTGATTAAGCAAGATTTTAGAGCTTGATTTAGTACTTATAAATTATCAAATGGATAGCAAATTTATCATCGATATAAGCGGTTAAAAGTGCGAGGAATTTAAGTCTTTGAAATGTAAATGACACATTGAAGTTTTTATAGAGGTTCAAGATGGGGTAATTCTTCTACTCCTCTCTTCTCCAACTCCCGGAGGAATCCACTAAGTAATGATCAGTTTACAAAGTGGTAACGATCCCGTCTACAAGTCTTGATCACAACAAATGACCCGACTTGATCCTTGGGACTCGATGCGAGACGCCTTGATCACTCGGTGGCTTCTCGTGACGACTCGGCTTCTTCACAGGCGGCAAATTGCCTTGTTACTACAACTCACTTGCTCAAGCTCTTTGGATTTGATCACGAAGCCCTCCAAAAGCTTAAGACTTGGTTCAACCTTGAACCTTTCTACAATCCTTCCGGAATGTAGACCCTTTGTTTTCAAAAGTTTCCTCTTCAACGATTGAAGTTCTCTTTCCTTCACAATTGAGTGTTGGATTGATGTACTTCGTAATGTAGGCTTGAGGATTGAGAATGTTTCAATTTTTCTAATGTGCTTGTATATCTCACGTGTGTGTCATCCTTCTCAAACAAACTCCTCAGCCTTTTATAGTGAACTTTCAAAAATTTGCCCGTTGAAGAGATAGGCTTATTTTTTGAAAGTCACTTGCGTCGTTGGCTTGTCTTGTTGCGATCCTTGGAATTGTCATTTCCTCGTATGAATTGTTCTTTCACCTTTTCGGAGTTCGACACGGTGTAGTGCTTCCCATTGGTTCATTCCTTTTGCACGCTTCGGGGTGAGCACTCCAAGAAAGGTGGTATGGAGATATTACTTGTTTAAGTAAATCTCTTGATTTAATGCCACGGTTCTTTTTACGATTATCTCGACTTGACTGCATTTCCTTGCTTTCCCCAGGTGACTTAGAGTCGACTTCCAATCATGGATGACTCTTCTCACTTCAACTTGAGACTTGGCTTTTCTTGAGTTGACTTGATGATGCTCCACTCACCGCATCTCACCGCTTCTTCATAGAGTTCCCGCTCTACTCTTCTTTGCCATATTAATTTGTTTCACAAAGAAAGTCTTCCTTCCAGTCTTGGTGTGCTTCTTGCATGTTAGGGCGTAGGCCGACTTAATTCGACTTGGCCACTCTAATTGTTACAATACATTTTACGCCAGTTAATTGGGGTGCCAACTTTCTATTCTAAGTTTTACATGGCATTCATCAAAATCTAAACAATAAAATTCCTAACAATTTCCCCCTTTTTGATGATGCCAAAACTTAAACCATTCAAAAATGCAAACAGCAAAGATACATACAGATAGTGTATTGACATAGAATGTATGCGCAGAATAGATCTGTTTATTGATCATATCATTCCTATTCTTTTACACAACTGTTTACAAGGTGTATCAGAGCACATATATGTGTTCACAAGAAAAATAAAGAATTTATAGCTTTATTACAGAAGACTTACATTGTATGTATTTACATAATAAAATACACGAAGGGTTGGACAGCAACACTTCATCTCCTTCGATGTCTCCTTCTTTCATCTTGATCAGCATCTTCTTCTCTTCTTCTCTTTTCTCGTCGTCACCGCCTTCTTTTTCTTCTCATATGCCTTCCTGGCAGCTTCATCTCTTCTTATTCTTTCCTGTCTCTCCTCCCATAGCTGAGTTTGTCTCTTGTTTTCTTCTTCTAGTCTTTTTGCATACTCAGCGTTAGTTTTAGCCACTTGCAAATTTGCCACTTGGTCAAGCCCGACCAAAAGAGATCCCTCATTTCTTTCCTGGATCCACATATTCAATGTTTTTGGGCGAGGCCTGGGTCCAAGCTTCTTCCTCCACTATCGCTTCTTCCTTTACCTGCGGGCGATATCTTGTCTTGGTCTTCTTCTTTCCAAATAGAGCGATCACGGTAGTCTAGTCCGTCACGCTTTCTTCACATAACGTGAGGCCCTTTTCCCAAGATAAGTCCCAAGCTTGAGCCATAGACATATTTGCAAAGTATCCCCGTTCGAGCGTTTTAAATTCATCGACCGATCGTGGCTCTGTCCCGACATCCGAGATGGCATAAGTGTCTCTATCTCTTTGGAATGCCTCCATGTTCTTTCAAGATGTTCATCACCCTGGCATCCATTCTTCCTTCCACTTCCTTCATCCCCGCTTCAATTGTTTTTCTCTTTTCACCATAGATACAAAGCAGAGTGTTGGAGTGGCGAGTCATGGGAGTTTTCGCTGATAATGTCACCAGTGACAGACCCTGTTGAGGGGTTTGTGCAATCATCAAGGTTATATCTTTTGATCCTTCCCCCTCAGCAGATTTTCCTTTCTTCTGTTTTAACACTTCCTCACCGATTTTCCCTTCTCACCGCTCCTTTCTTCTCGACTTGATTTTAGCGCTTTAAGGTATTCCTCTTCCCCCTTTTTGGCATCATCAAAGGATAGAGGAACCCTAGGGAACATCTTGGCAAGCATGAAGTCGAAGTCTTCGATGGTTGAGTTACGCTTCGAAGTCATTTGCGTTGTATGCGACTTTAATTGGTCGAGTAGCATTGGATTCTCACGAAATTAGCTTCATCTCGGCCATGAGAAGGCTGAATTTTCTTGTCATGTGTTCTTCCAAACGCTGTAGATCATTTGTATTTTGCTCACGCAGCAGCCTTGATCTCGCAGTGTGAGCTTCATGCATATGCTCAATATGTTCTCTCGCCGTTTTTGCATCGGCATTTTCTCGCTCTCCATACCAGCCAGCTTTGTTGAACAATGTCCAAGAATCGACTTGTTCCACACGCATTGTTTCTTCTTTGTTGCCACCATTCCCTTATTCTCATTTGTGATGCCTCTCAAATCACCGTAAGGGTGGCATCTCATTGTCCAATCACATGTCCAAAGAGGCTGATGCCTCTCCATCCGTTCAACCTCAAAGAAAGAGTGCCTTGAACACTTCTCGAACTTCACCGATTCTTCTTCAGAGTAAACGGTGATGGCCATACAAAGATCAAAGTCATAAGCAAATGAACAATGGTGTCGATGGAAGAACAGGAGCTAGTTTGTGATAGCGTGCTTGTTCGTTTCCGACTCTTCGTGGAGTTCTCGTATCTCTAGTGAAAAAGGGAAAGATTCTACAAAAGATTCATCACCACCAACCGGATCTGCTCGATGATGAGCGGTGCGCATGAAGTTCTTTTTTGGGAATCGACCTGCTGCACTTGAGGAGCTGCGCAGATGGTCTCTTGTTCAAGGTTTTGTTGTGAAGTAGACCCGGCTTGGCCGAGCCCTCGGTTGTCTTAACCGTTGTTGGTCTCACCGATTTTTCCATTTCAGAGATCGGTCCTCGGCCTTATCGAAGCGCGTCATCGGACAATGATGAGATTTCCATTGGTGGCTCATCATCAAAGTTAAAAGTTTGACGAGTAGTCTTGGGATCAGACTTGCTCGTGCTTTGAACATCCGCACCGAGTCTTTTGGATTTGTCATGGGGATGACTTAGCTTCTTCTTCGCCTTCCGATCTCGGAAAAGTGGCATCGGGGTTGTCCTGGGAATCATGAAGCGCGCTTATCTCCTTCTCGGATGGGTCGATGATGGCGGGAGGGATATTCTCTACATCAACTTCTTTACCCCGAAGTCTCAACCTCCCGTGGGCCTTCGATACCTCCGGCAGTCTCTCTTGCAGCGAGGCCTTGTCCTCCCTTTCGACGGTGTCAATCTGTCTTAGGGTCTTCGACAAAGGCATCCATTGAGTCTCAACCCCATGGATTGCACTTTCATCGCCCCAGTGTTAACTCCCGGTCATTCCATCTCTGCCTCGATGCATCGCAGCGTCGTCATTAGCCTTCTTCAGCGGTTGGCACCTCACCGAGACAGTCTCAACTGTCTCGAGCTTCGTTGATGGCAACTTGTTGTTCCTCTTGTGTTTGTATTTTCTCTACTTCGCCTCCTTGATTCGTTGTGGGAGTCATCTGCAAAGATCCTCCGACCTTGCTGCGGTGGAGGGAGTTCCCCCTCGGTGCACCACCGAGTGACTTGTAATGGGGTCACTCGTCTCCAAACTCCCGGCTGTTTCGATTGATTGTTCAAATTGCCGTTAGGGCAGGTGGTAACACACCTTCAATAGGGGTTGGCTCGATCCGGTCCCCACTATCCCGCTTTCATCGCCATCTCCTTATTTCCTTCTTCTCGAGTGAATCGGGAAGTGGTAGCAAAGAATAACAATAAGCTATTTGTATTTCTTAACCACTCCCATTGGATCGATTTTCACCGTGTTCGGAGGACTCTCCTGGTCTCTCCATTAGTCTTTGCTCGTGAAGGATTCTTGATTCGTGCAATGCTTGCCGCATTTGCAACTCTTCGTCGCGGCGACATTCTCCCGATCCTCATCACATCACGGAGAAGACATCAAGAAGAAGATGTGTGTGTTACTGTGGTGCGGAGATAGGGCGGTGCTTGCCTTCTCACGTGCCTCGCTTACTCAAATTTGCTTTTCTCTCTCCTTATCCTTGTAGATCTGCAGGATGTCTATGCGATTGTCTTCATCCAAAGATCTTTGGGAGTACAGCTGGTCGTCGATCCAAGGAAGCTCAACAGCTTCCTCTTCTTCTTCTATGAACTCAAAGCCGTTGGAACTGTTTCCTTGACTTACTCAACTTCCATTTCCTCCACTCACGCAGATGATTTTGGATGTCCGGGTAAGGTGGAGATAGGATCATTACATCACTATCCGCTCTAGCGGTTCTTTCTTGTGCTTCACCGTGTGAACTACACCGTGTGTCTTGGGTGCCTGCCTCGATCGTCTTGACAGACTTGGTTGTTTCATCAACTACATCCGAGACTCTACTTCTCCCGATGATCTCGATATTTGCGCTAGCCGAGTAATCGACTCACCGGTTTTTCTCGATTGGATCGCTGACGATTCTTCTTCGTCTCCTAGTTTGTACCAGAGGGATTTACTCCGTAGACGGTGTCCGCCGAGTCTTGGGCGGGGGGCCTGGTCGGTGTCTTTTTCTCGAGGAGCAGCCATCTTGGCTTCTCGGTTCTCCTCTTTTTGACGATCGGAGAAGGTATTTGTGAGTCCTTCTCGATTGCACACTTCAGGGCAGGAGACACGGCCTTTGGGCGGGTGACTCACTCTGCAGGGCGGGAGCATGTTTGGTTTTTCTTTGCGGGGCGCATCTTCTTAGCACCGCAGGGCGCCTTTTCTTCTTTTGGAGAGGAAACAATTTATCTTGAGGGGGTCACCGATTCCCCCTCACCGGTGTCGCTCTCTTGGCGTAAGCTCTTCCTCTCATGCGCCGAGAGGTTTGCTTTCCTAACTTGGTAAAGTCATAAGTTGGTGCCATTTCTCGATTATATCAAGGAAAACTCGAGAAATTGATTTGAAGATTGATAGGGTTTCGAGAGTATTTTGCCTTGCTTTTGAGAGAAAGAGATGAACAGCTTTTAGAAGTGTGAGAGAGAAACTGATGAAAATGGTTTAAATATGGTTTATGAAAGGACGTGCGGGTGGTTTTGAAATGTGATCGAAATCAACGGCTTGATTTCGCACGCCTATTGAGCATTTCATGTCTCGTATTTAATGCGGCAAAGATTTATATCCAATCATAAGCTTGGTGTGCGGCTTTATGTCCTGTACACATCATCATTATGCCGACGTATTCCTTAAAACATTCCCGCTTAGTTAAATCGATCGCGTTTTTGTCACTTTGCTCATAAGTTATTCAGCTTATCCCTTAGCCGATTTAACTCTACTTCTCTCGATTCTCTTAGTGACTCAAATATCACCGACTCGGTGTAGTTGTCTTTTCCGATCACCGATTTACTTTTCGGCTCTTTTCTTTGGTTCTTCTTTGTCTCGGCTTAGTTCAATTAATCCCAACTCATGTTTGAGTTCTTCAAATCTTGACTCACATAATGGTTTTGTGAAGATGTCAACTAGTTGTTTATCGATTGAGATATATTCCAGGATGATGTCCTTCTTTTCAACATGATCTCTTATGAAGTGATATCCGACATCAATATGTTTTGTTCTTGAGTGCAACACAGATTTTGAGTGATTGCAATTGCACTTGTGTTATCACACATGATTGGAATTTCTTTTTCCTCAACTTCATAGTCTCTCACTGTCTCATCCATAGGACTTGGGCACAACAATTTGCCAGCCTATGTATTCTTTCAATTTGTAGAGGTGGCTATTGAGTTTTGCTTCTTGCTAAACCAGAAATTAGCTTTGTTTCCTAGCATTTGACATGTGCCTGAAGTGCTCTTCCTGTCCACTCGCATCCAAGATAGTCGAATCAATAGCCAATTAGCTTGAATCCACCTTCCTTTGGATACCATAGGCTACTTCTTGGCCTTTCAAGTATCTCAATATTCTTTTAGCCGTCATATGGCTCTCTTTTGGGGCGATTGAAATCTTGCACATACACCTACAAAGAATGTGATGTCGCCTGCTAGCATTGTGAGATAGAGCAATGATCCAATAAGTGCTGCTCAGATCTTGTTTGATCTACTGCTTGCCATCCGCATCCATGTCCATTTTGACCGATGTGTTCATTGGTATTTTTACGTAAGACTTCTCCTCCATACCAAACTTCTTCATTAAATCTCTGGTGTATTTTGTTTGACTTATGAAGGTTCCATCCTTCACCGTTTCACTTGGAGTCCAAGGAAGAATGTCGACTCTCCCATCATGCTCATTTCAAATTTACTTTGCATGAGGTTTGAGAACTTTTCACACTCTTTGTTAGTGGATCCAAAAATGATGTCATCCACATATATTTGAACAAGCAAGATACTCTTTTTGTCTTGAATTAAAAAAGTGTTCTATCTACTTTTCCTTTTGTGAATCCATTTTCGCTAGGAATTGTGACAGGTGTCATACCATGCTCGGTGCCTGTTTCAATCCATACAGGGCTTTTTTGAGTTTATATACCTTGTCTCCAAGAGTCTTCTCGCTCAAATCCTGGAGGTTGTTCAACATACACTTCTTCTTCCAATAAACCATTTAGGAATGCACTTTTTACATCCATCGATATACAATGAAATTCTTGTGAGTCAGATAGGCAAGAAACATCCTTATAGCTTCCAATCTTGCTACGAGGGGCAAATGTTTCATCAAAATCTATCCCTTCTTCTTGGCAATATCCTTTGGCTACTAGTCTTGCTTTGTTTCTTACCACGTAACCTTCCTCGTTCATCTTATTTCTCGAATACCCATTTGGTTCCAATAACATTTTGATGTATGGGTCTTTGCACTAATTCCCATACTTTATTTCTCTCAAACCGATTCACTCTTCTTGCATAGCTTGAATCCAATGTGTGTCGTCCAATGCTTGTGACACATCTTTGGGCTCTATTTATGAGATGAAGCATGTGAACATTGCTTCTTGTTGAGTTCGATCTTGTCTTGACACCTTCTCTTATATCTCCAATGACAAGTTCTAGTGGATGGTCTCTCGGCCATCTTACATCGGAGTTGGAGTAAGTTAGGCGGATTCGATTGACTTGCAACCGTGTTCTTTGTGGGTCGCCTCTCTCGTAATCACTTAGCCAAATTTTCCAAATTGTTTTTGAGATTCACTATCTCATCTTCTTCCTCAATTGATAATTCCGGCTTGAAACTTCAAAGATAGGACTCTTCTCAGTATGGTTGGATGATTCAAATTATCACCGACTCTTCAATGTCTTCTCCATTTACATTTGGCTCATCGAATACTACATGAATGGATTCTTCGCAACCATAGTTCTTTTGTTGAGTATCCTGTAGGCTTTGCTTTCAAATGAAAGTATCCTAAGAAGATACCTCATCACTTTTAGCATCAAAAGCCTTTAGGTTGTCTTTGCCATTGTTGTGGATGAAGCATTTACATCCAAATATTCTGAAATATGCAACACTTGGTTTTCTTCCACCCAGGATCTCATAGGGTCTCTTTGTCACCGTTTGTTTATCATACATCCGTTTTGGGTGTAGCAAGTTGTGTTGATTGCTTGACCCAAAATCTTTTGTAACCCCGCCTAAACATGGTCCTTGCCGCTTTTTTGAGGGTTCTGCTTCTTTCTGCAACTCCATTCTCGTTGTGGAGTCCTTGCCGATAGTTCATGACCAATACCATTCTCAATACAAGATCGAGTTATTATTCCATTGACAAACTCGGTTCCTCTATCCGATCTTATTTTGATGATGGTTTGACTCTTCTCGTTTTGAATCCTCTTCATCACCGTGGGTAGTTTTTGTAGAGTTTTTTCTTCTTACACATGAATATTGTCCATGTATATCTTGAGTAGTCATCTACTACCACCAAGGTGTATTTCTTTCCACTTATCTTTGCCGGTTCCACTTTGGGCCAAATAGATCCATATGAAGTAGATGCAATATTCTTGTTGAAGATGGGCATGTCTTTTCTTTGAATGACGACTTGATTTGTTTTCCTTCTTCGACATGCATCACATATACTCTCCTTCTTGTATATCGAGTCCGGAAGTCCTTCTATAAGATGACTTCTTGCCGACTTGTTAATTGTTTTGAAATTCGGGTGACTCGGCTTTTTTGTGCCACAAACAAACTTGATTCATTGTACTCTTTGCTAGTAGACATGTGATGGGTGTTGCGGTTGACCAATCCACTACATACATATTTTTCTCTACATCCTTGCAAACCACTTCATTTGATTCAATATCTTTGATTTGGCATATACCCATGTTGAATCCAACATTGTAGCCCTTGTCACGTAGCCGATCGACTCGCAAGTTGAAGTTGAGTCCTTCAACATATGCAACATCCGTGATTTCTAATCCATTCCTCTTGATGGATCCAATGCCTCTTATTTTGCCAGGAGCTTCATTTCCTCCAAATATGACTTTTGCTCCTTTAACTTCCTTGAATTTTGACAGATTTCTCTTATTTCTGTCATATGTCCGGAATGACCACTATCCATGTACCAGGTTCCTTGGCACTCGATTGTTCCTTGAACCCGCAATCAAGGAAATTAAGTTTTAGGTACCCATACTTGTCCGGTCCCGAGGGGTTAGAATTGTAAGATGATCCAACCAACCTATAGCCAAATGATTTGACTCTAAGGGGTTGCCATATATCGTGCCATAATCATAATTAATCCTGGCAAATTGCTTGGGGATTCTAGGTTCATACAAATTGTCTCTTTTGTCTCGTATGCTGCATATGTGTTTTAGCAATTGCCTTCCTTGGGTAATTGTGGTGTTTTTGAGTGTAGTGCCAGGTGCATATGTGTCTTTGATGAAAGCTCTTATACTTTTGGAATGGCCTTTCTTTGAGTTCTGGCCTTTGCCATTTGGGCTTATATTCCATAAGTCCGTCTTTGACAGCTCACATTATTCCAATCAGCTTGACTTGGATATTTTCTACCATTCCCATCATATGTATTTCTTTTATGGGTTTTAGGATTTTTGGTAGCTCTGCTTCTTCTTTACAGAGTATTTTCCGTTTGGAGTTTGCTTTGAGGACTCGGTGAATCTCTTCTCACGCCCCTTTCAAAGACACTCAACTAATGGTTTTCCTTTTCCTTTGTAACCAAGGCCGCTTTGCTTATTATTGTGCTTTGGAGTGAAAGTGTGTGCAACATTTAGAGTTTTGGATTTTTCTGATTCTTCATGACTTGAAGATTCTTTTTCCAAAATTACTCTTGAGGTCGACATAGCACGAGGAATTAAATCCTAAGCATGTCTTGTCTCCACATTCTCTTTGACTCATAATAAGATCATCCAATGATTTAGATGCCTTAGTGAATGAGGCAATAACATTCTTGAGGTCATTCTCCCTCTTTTCTATAGCAAATTTACGCCATTAATTTAGCATTTTCACTTTAAACTTTTATTCTCATCACTATTTGACTTAGAGTATTCAAACTCCTTAGTCACTTTGAGTTTTGACTTTTGAGTAGGCTGTTTTCCTCATTCAATAGTGTGTGTGAGGATTTAATGTGTTCAAAATCTTTCATCATTTTGCCTAATGAATCATAAAGATCAGTGGGTGATGAAGTGTGTGTGTCACGATCACTATCACTAGTGTCGAGTTTGTTGAGTTAGATTGTACCTCATCTTCTTGATCGGAGTTGATCTTGTTCTTTGGCCATCAAGCGGTCAGGGCTTCTTCTTCGTGAGTCACTTGAATAGTCGGCTTCTTTGCTCTGCGAATCACCGTCTCTCTTGACTTGGTTGTTTCATGTCTCTGCACCATCATTGCCTTTTTTTCCTTTCTTGTCTTCTTTCTCGAAGACCTTCCTTTCTTCTTCATCTCTCGTATTTGTTGACTACGAGGATATGGACAATCAATGGCATAGTGACCTGGTTGTCTCAGTTCCAACATAGATATTCACTTTTGATCACTCTTTCCATTCTTGAGTTGTCGGCCCTTTGATACTCAACTTTTTGATGATCTGTTCTCTTGGTTGGCCTTGTCTTCCCTTGATTTGGAGGGAGCCGAGTGTCTTCTCGGAAGATTCACCCTTCCCTCTCTTGTAGTTCTTATTGAAGAACTTGTTGAACCTTTTAACCATCGGGGCTATTTCTTCCGGGTCAATGACTTCTCTCCGACCTCGGCTCTCTTCCCATCTTTGACAATTAGAGCAATTTTTTGGGTACAAATTGCTCTTCTTGGTCTTTTCTTCTCGGCCAAACTCATAGGCTTTGAGGTCCGAGAATAGTTCATGGTTGGATGTCTTTGATAGGTCCATGGAATGTCTCGGTGCCATGACCTTCATTTCCCATTTAGTTGAAGACTTTTTAGGATCTTCATACACATTTCCTTCTCGTGTATATTCTTTTCCAAGTGCGATGCTCATTTGTGATTTACGTGAACCGAGCATCCGGTTGATCCAGGTTTTCTCCCGAGATCATTTTGAAGTTTTCAAATTTACAGACAACCACCGATAATTTGTTTTCTTTGATTTGCTCACGAGCCTTCACAAATCAATGTCGGCTTGTCCCAGATTTCCTTAGCCGTTTTGCATGATTTGACTTTATTGAACATGGCTTTGTCCAGGTTTTGTAAAGGATGTCCTTGGCTACATTGTCCGTGTTGTATCTTTTTCTGTCATCATTTGTCCACTCGGTTCTTGGTTTTTCAACCATGATCGACCGAGGGAGCAGAGATCTTCTTCTCCTCCTTCACCGCAACTCTTCGCAAAATTTGTGTTCACCTTTAATATTTGCAGAGGCCCATCTTCTATCACTATCCACATCTCATCATGTAATGCCGATAGATGAGCCCGCATACGTATTTTCCAATCATCAAATTCTTCAATAGTGAACATAGGGATGCGTGTCAAATTTGCTTCCATGATAATAACTTTTAATGATAGAAGAGAGTTTTGAAAATTTAAGTACTAAAGCAGACTTTGAAAAGTTTGGAGATCTAGTTCAAGAACCGGTGCGGAGGGTTCAATGAACCAACCGCTCCGATACCACTTGTAGGTCCCAAGGGGTGTAAGTGTAAGGTTTAGAAGGGGGTTGAATAAACCTTACCAAATTTTCGATTTAGTCCTTTTAAATCTACAGAGTTGATTCTACACAAAATTGTGTCTTTGATGGACAATCGAATTAGTCACTCAAGAGAGTTAATCTCTCAATGACTCAAATTTGAGCCAAGATGGAGTAACTCACGGTTTGTTGGCTATAATTTGACTCAACCGTGGTTTTGTTTTTCATTGAAGACTTAACACCCTTAAGTTTGATTAAGCAAGATTTTAGAGATTGATTTAGTACTTATAAATTATCAAATGGATAGCAAATTTATCGCCAGATATAAGCGATTAAAAGTGCGAGGAATTTAAGTCTTTAAATGTAAATGACACGTTGAAGTTTTTATAGAGGTTCAAGATGGGGTAATTCTTCTACTCCTCTCTTCTCCAACTCCTGGAGGAATCCACTAAGTAATGATCAGTTTACAAAGTGGTAATGCAGTCCGGATACAAGTCTTGATCACAACAAATGACTTGATCCTTAGGGACTCGATCACGAGACGCCTTAATCACTCACCGGCTTCTCGTGACGACTCGGCTTCTTCACAGGCGGTTGCTTGTTACTCTGACTCACTTGCTCAAGCTCTTTGGATTTGATCACGAAGCCCTCCAAAAGCTTAAGACTTGGTTCAACCTTGAACCTTTCTACAATCCTTCCCGGAATGTAGACCCCTTGTTTTCAAAAGTTTCCTCTTCAACTCGATTGAAGTTCTCTTTCCTTCACGGTGAGTGTTGGATTGATGTACTTCGTAATGTAGGCTTGAGGATTGAGAATGTTTCCGCTTTTTCTAATGTGCTTGTATATCTCACGTGTGTGTCATCCTTCTCAAACAAACTCCTCGGCCTTTTATAGTGAACTTTCAAAAATTTGCCCGTTGAAGAGATAGGCTTATTTTTGAAAGTCACTTGCGTCGTTGGCTTGTCTTGTTGCGATCCTTGGAATTGCCATTTCCTCGTATGAATTGTTCTTTCACCTTTTCGAGTTCGACACGGTGTAGTGCTTCCCATTGGTTCATTCCTTTTGCACGCTTCTGGCCGAGCACTCCAAGAAAGGTGGTATGGAGATATTACTTGTTTAAGTAAATCTCTTGATTTCTATGCAAACGGTTCTTTTACGCTTATGTCGACTTGACCGCATTTCCTTGCTTTCCCCAGGTGACTTAGAGTCGACTTCCAATCATCGGATGACTCTTCCGTCACTTCAACTTGAGACTTGGCTTTTCTTGAGTTGACTTGATGATGCTCCACTCACCGATCTCACCGCTTCTTTAGTAGAGTTCCCGTCTACTTCTTTGCCATATTCATTGTTTCACAAAGAAAGTCTTCCTTCCAAATCTTGGTGTCTTCTTGCATGTTAGGGCGTAGGCGACTTAATTCAACTTTTGGCTCACTTAATTGTTACAATACATTTTACACAAGAATTGGGGTGCCAACTTTCTATTCTAAGTTTTACATGGCATTCATCAAAATCTAAACAATAAAATTCCTAACAAAATATAAACACATACCTCACAATTATTGAATGGGTAAACATGCATATAAAAGGAATGCATTTTTTCTTATATATGTTACCCAAAAAAAAGTATTAATTTACCTAAAAAATTCAAAAGCTATAAAAAACAAAATTCAACACTAACAGTCTAATATCCTATTAATTTATCTTCTGCATATATTGATACGTTTTACAAATTAAAATTTAATATTTTCAATAAATCAGTATCTACTATTATATTACACCAGTTTAATTGAAAATAACATAGATTATTACTTAATTTATAACTCATTATCATTTTTCATTACATATAATATTGTTCTACAAAAAATAACTATATTTTATTTCTCAATCATTTCTCTTATTTTCAGTAAATTTTTAATATATGGTTTCCATAGTTTAAAAACTGAAAAAAAAATTTAAATTTTTTGAGTAAAATGAAATATAAGATAACTAAAATTAATAAAATTTAATTTCAAGACTAATTTGAAAATAATAAAATAAATACAAATTATATTAAGAGCCCAAGCACAAATAAAAAAGAAAAAATTACATAAAATACCCTGATTTTAGAAAAAAGACAAAAATACCCACCATCACAAAAATACCCCACCCGCTTCCCATGACAAAAATACCATACCATTGGTTTCATCACCACTGGAAGAAGATTGTTGCTCTATTTTTCTGAAACTCACTTCGTCGCTCCGCCTTTTTGAGAGACTCCGACTCTGCTTCACTTTTTTCTTCGTCTTAATTCTGAAAATACCATTAATTCTGAAAAGTTTCATGGATGAGGAGGAAGAGAGGCGAGAAGTGAAACAGGAAAAACATAAATCATGGTATTTGAACATCTCCATCAAGGTGTCGCGCCGCTCCTGGATTTCCGCCACCGTGTCGAGCATAGGGCCACGGTCGTGGTCCTGCGTGGCATGGTGGAGGGGACTCTCGGGGACTTTGTTTGTGATTAAATTGTCGATGGCTTCTGCTATTGCCTTCTCTCGCGTGATTGTGAAATACCTAATTTTGAATCAGCAAAGAATGGGAAATTGCAATTTAGTACTTTTGTAATTCAGTTTGGGTAAAATCAGCGTGTATATTTAAAAACTTCTCCAATTTAGTCATTTCGAATTGCACGAAAAATTTGGGGATTTTTCGAGTCTCGGCCAAATGTTAGGACTTTAAGTTAAAAGAACGATTGATTTCGGGTTATATGAGAGATGGTGCCGTTGATTAGCCCGAGAGCTATTCGATGAAATTCCATTGAAGTATATTGTCTCGTGGACAATTATGATCTCGGGGTATAGTCGAACGGGTTTGGGCCGTGAGGCTCGCAACCTCGTTTGATGAAATGTCGAGCAAAGACTCAGAGGTTAAACCCAATTTGCTGTGTTCTTTTATTATTTTGTGATTTGAAGTTTTTCGTTGTTTCGATGTTGTTTCGAAGTTGTTTCTTTTATGTTTCTTTTGTTCTTTTATGTATTTTCCATTTATTTGTTCTTTTTTATTGTTTTTGATTTGTTGTATTATCTATCTGACTGTGTATCTTTTTTTATTTCTTTTGTAGTGAATGTGGGACTTTTTGTTGCTTGTTATGCTAAGCACTTTATTGTTGGGAAGGCTATGGACGTTGAAGCGTTCAAGATAGAGAATGAACAAGTAAGGCGCAGTCATCTGCTTCACAATCATGCTAAGTTGAAGCTGCAAAATTGTGATGACGATGACAACGACGTTGAGATTCTACCTCCACTTCCTAATGATTTTAGAGAATTGTTGTTACGTAAATCTTTAATGATGGTCTAAGCAGTTGAAACATGTAAGAAACATAAATGAAACATATAAGAAACAATTGTGAAACAGGGGATCATGTGATAAAAGTTTGTAGTAAATTACTTTTAAATTTAGAGAAATAGTGTAGTTTTTCCCCATATACTCTTCAGCTTTTTTTTTGCCATCCTTGTAAATGTTGGTCTTGCTTCATTTCGATGTTTGTATGCCTAATCTTGAACTAAAGATCTCACGTACTCTAGCAAAGTTGTTACTAGTAGGTATTTCCCCGCTACAGTTGATGCATTCAATAATTCTACGATGTTGGAGGTCAATACAAAGTATTTTTTGGTCTGACAGTGGAGTCGTGTCCATTTCTCATAGCCGACGATGGACAAGCAAACTCAAATTTTATGAATTGAATTTGTTGTTCCAAGATTTCTTTTAGGGTGTTGAATGTGCAGTTCATTGGAATCAGTATTCTTGTTATCTCAAAGTTGGTATACTCTCTATTTTCTTCCCATTGTCCATTGTGGCATACCACATCTGAGATTTTCTCCATGCAACTGTGGAATTCAATGAAAAGTTGGCTAAGTGAATCATATAAGAAACATAAATGAAACAGGTATGAAATAACAAAGAAACAATAAACATGTTTGAAACAACAAAGAAACCAATGCAAAAATCAGAAAATGGGTATTTTTGTCAAAAATCAGTAAAAATGGGTATATTTGTCAAAATTCAATGGAAAATGGTATTTTTGCCCAAAATCAGCGGAAAATGGGTATTGTGCGGGGATTGGGTATGGAAAATGGGGTATTCATGTCCTTTTTCCAATAAAAAATACCAACCCAATAAATATTAATCTTATATTTTGAAGCCCAGGCCCACTGTAGAAATTCTATTTTCTTAGTTTTAGTTTAGGGAAAAGGACATGAATACCCCATTTTCCATACCCAATCCCTGCACAATGTCCATTTTCCGCTGATTTTGGACAAAAATACCCATTTTCGCTGATTTTGGACAAAACTACCCATTTTCCGCTGATTTTTGACAAAAATACTCATTTTCCGCTGATTTTTTTGCGTTGGTTTCTTTTTTGTTTCTTTGTTGTTTCAAACATGTTTGTTGTTTCTTTTTTGTTTCATACATGTTTCATTTATGTTTCTTATATGTTTTACTTAGCCAACTTTTCATTGAATTCCACAGTTGCATGGAGAAAAATCTCAGTTGTGGTATACCACAATGGACAATGGGAAGAAAATAGAGAGTATACCAACTTTGAAATAACAAGAATATTGATTCCAATGGATTGCACATTCAGCACCCTAAATGAAATATCGGAACAACAAATTCAATTCAGAAAATTTGAGCTTACTTATCCATCATAGGCTACGAGAAAATGGACACGACTCCATTGTCAGACCAAAAAATACTTTGTATTGACTTCCAACATCGTAGAATTATTGAATGCATCAACTGTAGCGGGGAAAGACTTACTATTAACAACTTTGCTAGAGTACGTGAGATCTTTAGTTCAAGATTAAACATGCATACATCGAAATGAAGCAAAGATCAACATTTACAAGGATGACAAAAAAAAAAAACTGAAGAGTACGTATAAGGGGAAAAACTACACTATCTCTCTAAATTTAAAAGCAATTTACTACAAACTTTTATCACATGATCCCCTGTTTCACAATTGTTTCTTACATGTTTCATTTATGTTTCTTACATGTTTCAACTGATTACATGATCATTAAGATTTACATAACAACAATTCTCTAAAATCATTACGAAGTGGAGGTAGAAACTCAATGTCGTTGTCATCGTCATCACCATTTTACAGCTTCAACTTAGCATGATTGTAAAGCAGATGACTGAGCCTTGCTTGTTCATTCTCTATCTCAAACGCTTCGACGTCCATAGCCTTCCCACCAATAAAGTGCTCGGCATAACAAGCAACAAAAAATCCCACATTCACTACAAAATATATAAAAAAAAGATACACAGTCATATAGATAACACAACAAATCAAAAACAATAAAAAAGAATAAATAAATGGAAAATACATAAAAGAACAAAAGAAACATAAAAGAAACAACTTCGAAACAACATCGAAACAAACGAAAAACTTCAAATCACAAAATAATAAAAGAACACAGAAAAATCATGCATCAGCAACACATCTTCGAAATAAACCGTGCAATCCGCCTGTAAAACCATACACATCTTCGAAACCCCACCCACCCTCAACATCTCCCTAATTTCTCAGCGTATTTTCTTATCAGGGTAAAAAACCTGATAAATCCAAGTGCTTAAAGTGTTGTCATCCTGAATTTCCTGCCCAACAAGTCAATCACAGCTGCTGAAAAAATAAAACAAAATAACAAGAACAAAAATCAGAAATCCAAAAATGTCATCCATTTTCATGTAACACTGCTGAATCAAAGAACAAAACTCTAAATAGATATATTCTTGCCAAAAGACAACAATTTGCCCATATATTGACCGTAACAGTCCATCTCTGGTGCTCACTCAAAAATCTCCAGGCGATTCCCAAGCCTAAGCCACGAGTGTGCTGGCGCCTGGCAGTGGTTGACTCATATTGCCACAGCTTTCTTTATCAAGTGACACTCTTCACATGAGCAATACCGTGAGAATCACGGAGAATCACACCGATCTGTGATGGCGTCAGCCCCTTCTTCGCAAACTTGCAGATGTTATCTCAACATCTTGAGACGAGATTTTGAGCCAGCTGGGGGGAGTTCGCTTGTAGGGGAGGGCTGAAGCGGAGATACCCTTACCACGATTGTGCATACGACCCATGACGGCGACTGAGGTGGCGCAGCTCTGTGCTTGTGAAGTTCTGTTCCTGCTGAAAACAAAGGCCGCAAAACCTAGCTCCTGGGTAAAAAACCTGATAAGAAAAGTAAAGGGGTGGGTATATTTGGGAAGTTCAGGACCAGATGGGGTAGATTAGTGATAGGGTGGTATTTTTGTCTTTTTTTAAAAAATCATGGTATTTTGTGGTATTTCCTCTTTAGTTTAGATGACCATTTTAGGCCACATCTTTTTTTTGGATAAAGCCCAAGCCCGGATTTAAGAACAATTTCTAGTTTTGAATCACACATTGCACGATTAAACTTGTTCGATATTAATGGTTCAGATTCGTTTGGAATCAAATAAAACAAAGTTATCTCATTCTTAGTTTAGAGTTTATCCCATTCTCATCTCGCCACCACCAAATCACTTGCCCGTCTTGAATAGTCCGTCGAATCTCCGTCGTGATCCCTCTTGTTTTTTTTTTCTCTTTTGTTATAAATCGCTAATTTTTTATTTCTCAATCGAAATGGATTTTCGAGATTTGTTAATGGTTGCTTCCATTTTAATAGAGAATCGGGCAAGATAACCCATTATTTGATAGCCGTATTTTAAACGGTCCGATCGAAAAGATCGAACGCCCTATATCTATTTTCCGTCTTTGCATATCTAGGGTCTTGAAACAATCTATTGTCAAAGTTTGTAACAAAAAATGAAGAGGGATTGCATGCTCGTTTTTTTTTTTTCTGTAAGTCCTAAATTTATTATTTTTGTAAAGTAAATTATTTAGAAAATAATTTAGTTAATAATATTTATAATCATTTTCAAGGGGTTTGTTGTGTTAACATACGAGTCCGTATAAGATAGTCATATTTTGCGTACCTTGAAGGTAATTTTATTAAATATAATTTTAATCTATTATATTCCATTAACCATTTTTGCATGTTTTTTTAATATACACCATATTTGTTAAATTGATAATACAACAATTTTTTATTCTCTAACATGATTATTCAAATACCAATAAGTACAGATAATTATTTGTCGGACTCAAAAAAATCTATTTGTGGTAATATTGTCTAAATAGTCATATGATCAATATTTCTTCGATTCGTGCTAAATCGATGATATTTCTATGGAAATGATATTTCAATGGTAAATGATTTAGACACCCTACTAAATATTTAGTAGTTTTTATTTTTCTAAACAAAACAAATTAACAAATAAATATATGACGTATTTTTTAACAAAAAATTGAAATATTAATTTGGTAATTTTGTTGTGATAACATTTCTACTCTTATATATATATATATATATATATATATATATTCATGTCATAATTTATAAATTTTTGGATATAACATTTAAGAAATATAATACATGTCTGCTTGTAATTCAGAATATGTCCAGGGCTTAAATGTGATAATAATTTCATATATGTAATTGATATATGTTGGGATGTATATCTTTAATTATAATTAAGAAAATATAATCTAAATTTTATTTCAATTGATGGGGTACAAATCTTCTGATATGTATTAATATTAAAAAATCCCTAGAATCATTTTGGAAATACATCTATATATAAAAAAACAACAAAAGTGATAGAATATATAGCTAAATATATAACAATAGCTATTCTGTATCCATATATGTCTATAGATATTTCGTATCCATATATTTATGGTATTACATTTATCATAATTGTGAATATGTATTTTTTTTAAATTTGATTTTTATAATTGTAATTTCAGGTATTACATACATCATATCTGACTGCTTTCCATGTTAGTGTGTTGGACATATATAATAATTGTTTGTCTTATCATGTATTATATCATCTGCTTTGTATGAATGTATTTATTATTGTACTTAATAATATTTCCATAAAACAAAACTGAATTTTGGGAAAAATCATTACTCCAAATATTCTAATATTATATCAATAAAATTGGTCATCTTCCCAACTAAGTTCATTGGTCTGGGCCGACTGAATGGCAACAACCTTTCATATAATGTTTGTATAAGAATTTAAAAAACAGTTGAAATTTATACCGAATAATATAGTCTCATTGACCTTCTCCGAATTAGACAATTATGCAAAGCTCTTAAACTTATGTAAAAATCTAGGTAATGTTTGTTCATGCATTTGGATGACATGAGTCTTGCCATGAAAAATGATTTTGTATCTTATAGTCGATGTGCTATATATCGGTGTTATTCTGTTAGGAAATTTATCTTGTAGATTTTGATGATACCATATAAAACTTAAAATAGAAAGTTGGCACCCCATTTTCCTTGTAATTCGTATTGTAATAGATATGGCTGGAAAAGCTGAGTCAAGTCAGCTACGCCAAGGAATACAAGAAGTCAACTACGGACTGGATTGAAGACTTTGTTGTGTGTTAGCTGAGTATAGGCAGAAGGAAGTCAAGGACTCGACTGAAGGTGTGTCAGCTGAGGAACAGCTGCAAGAAGAGCCAGTCAAGTCAATTCAAGGAAGCCAAGTCTCAAGGTTGAAGTGATAGTTGAGTCATCCAACGACCGAAGTCGACTTAAGTCACCTGGGGTAAAGACAACAGACTAATCAAGACTACGAGTTAGATCCGTTGATGAAAGTCAAGAATGTTACTAGTAACATGCCGAGTTGTCGTAAGTAAAGTGTTAGTCCCAATCATCGCAAAAGGATAAACCAATGGGAAGCATCAGGTGTGTCGAAGTCTCAAATGCTTTTAAGACATTTAATACGAGGAAATGTCAACATCAAGGATCGCAGACAAGACAAAACCAACGAACACAAGTGACTTTTGAAATTAGCCTATCTCTTCAACGGGCAAAATTTCAAAAGTGCACTATAAAAGGCCGAGGAATTTATTGAGAAAAGGCTACCTTGAAAACTCCGAACCACGAACAAGCAAGCAATATTCAAGGAATTAACTGCAATATTCTCAAGTATATTCAAGCAAATCAAGCCTCGAAACTCGAAGGAAATCAATCCAACACAAAGTCATGAAGGAAAGACAACTTCAAATCATTGAAAAGGAAACTTTTGAAGAATCAAAATGGGTCTACTTTCCAAGGAGGATTGTAGGAAGGTTCAAGGTCGAACCAAGATTCAAGTTATTGGAGGGCTTCGTGATCAAATCCAAGAGCTTGAGAAGTGAGTTGAAGTAGCGCTTGTCTGTGAAGAAGGTTCGAGTCGCAAGAGAAGCCAACCGTGTGACCAAGGTTGTCTCTGATCTGTTCACCACGTTGTAAACGATCTCATTACCTAGTGGATTCCTACAGGAGTTGGAGAAGAGAGGATTAGAAGAATTACCCCATCTTCGAACCTCTATAAAAATTATCTGTGTCATTTATTTTTCACCGCATTTACATTTCTGCATACTTACATCATATTTGCTATCCAACTGATTAATAACCAAGTGCTAAAAATCAAATGTTAAAACAAATATAAAACAAATCAAGGGTGTTAAGTTTTCCGCTGATAAAACCAATACAACCAAGTTAATGTTCAGGTTAAACAAATTGAAGTTATTCTATCAACAAATCTATCGAGTGCTGAGTGGCTAACTTAGCTAAATAACCAACTTAGTTGTCCTCAAGACAAAGTGTTTGAGTTAACTCTGTTATATATTTAAAATGACTAAAATCGAAAAGTTGGTAAGGTTTATTCAACCCACTAAACCTTACTCACACCCCTTGGGACCTACATATTCGATACAACAAAATCTTTTATCGCATATATGTTTCTCCCAATCAGAATTCCTTTATACTATCTGATAATTTTTTCGTATATTACCATGTACTCTATCTCCCTGCAGTAAAAGAAATCACAAAGACATCAGTCAATATTATGATAAGTTCTTAATAAAAGTAAATAAAAATCATATCTGTGAGTTGTGAAACACACATTCCAAACTATTTGTATTTGTTCTATCATTGTATGCTGGTTCCTCATAGAGACGAATTAGACGTAGCTTCATAGCCCATTGCTCATTATGATTTTGACATCTTAATGTCTTTGATATGAGAAAGCATTGGTGACTTTTTTTAGATAAAGAACGCAACAACATAGGATTTTTCAAAATGAAACGAAACATGAATGCGAATTTTCACTGCAAGGAGAACTTTTATAGGTGTTTTGAAGAAGATATAAGTATGGAAAGTATATATTATAATTATGCACTCATATTGTAATTATATTTGATCAGATTTTAATTTCTGTTATTTAAATGTGTACTATATATTGAACTATTGTATTGGATCCCAAATTTTTTTGGATTTTTAGGAATAATTAGATATCAGAATATGAATTTTTTATTCACATCAATAAAACAATTTCAATTTGTGATTTTTTTTTTCAGTCTGAATCAATATTTTATCGCAAATATTAATTATGTGTCAAAAATAAATATTCAGTTTGCAATAATAATTCAATTTTTATCAAAATCCGTAGTTAGTAATGATTGATATTAACATAAATAATCAGATTGTAATCAATTATGATTCTTAATATTAATACTACCATATTAACGAATATTTAATTCCAAAGTTAATATTTTTAGAAGAATAATTGCTATATGTAAACTTTGTATGTTAATTGACTTGTTACCTGATGTGAATCCAGTCACGAAGGATCCAGGCAATGATGAGTGTAAAATATACGTGCATTTTGGGGCTTAAAATATTATATAATTGATGCATTTGCACGCATTTAATATATTTTTACTTGGTTTCCTTAAAAGGGCATGATACTGCGTATTCTTGTTATTTTACAGGAAACGGTGCTTAAAATGAAGAAATATCAGTTGGAATGTCCGGCTAAGATTGACGAATGCGAAGAGAAGATCAAAACGACGAAGAAAATGGACAAAAACACTTCACATGGTCGGACCGTGTGGTGTTACACGGCCATGTGAAAATGCCAGTGTGAAACCACACAACCGTGTGAAGTGGGAAAACAGGGGATGGAACCAGGCCCACATGGTCGAACCGTGTGAACCCACATGGGCGTGTGGGAAAGGATATCGCACCGCACCACCAGCCCGTGTGAGCTCACATAACCGTGTGGGAAAGGTTTAAGCAACACACCACACGGCCGTGTGGGACTCTGCCAAGATGCGTTTTTTTTAGAGTTCTCTTCTCGTTCCAACTCTACAAGTGATCTCTCCAAGCATTTATAAAAGGGACCCAAGGCTTGCATGAAAATATATCAATTTATACAGAGAAAACACATCAAATTACACAGGAACACAAGAATCGAAGACCTTCTCGAGAGAGAAGGCTCAGGTCGCAAAAAACACCACAAGGCTTTCGCATCTACGGAGCACAAGAGCTTCGAAGTCTTGGAAGGAGAATCCATCCTGACAAGAATGGGTTTTCTTTCTATGTCTAAGATCTCTTGTCTATGCTTAAACAATGTCATAATGTTGATTTCGAATTTGTCTATGAATTTGTAATCAATGTTTGGCTTATCTTTCGGATCTTAGGGGCATAATCAAAATTGTGGATTCATGTTAAATATGATTATTTATTTTCTTAATTAATTCATGCTTTCTATTTTATGAATTCGAGTGCTTATTTTTAATTGCTTTCTATTTGACCAATATTTTGCATGTCATACTTGTTAGTCCATAATCCGAGAAATGAGTTCTAACGAGACGAAAATTGAATTCAGACATAAACAGGGTAATGTATCAGGAGACTACTTCTTTTTGTGGGGAGTATTTCAATTCAAAGATCTTTTGGGAGTTAATAATAGTTGTGATGGATAGGGAGACCTCAATTATTATTAATCTACTGTTTATGCGACACCCGGGAGGGGGAATAAACTATTTTAGGAGTTGAACCCATATAATCGCATGAATTGCTTTTTAAAACTTTAATTGCATTTAATATTAAAGAAACATGTTGAAATTATGTGCCTAAGGTTGCTCCTGTAGTTGTTGAAAATACTTGTGGGATTCGCAAATTTATTTAATTTTCTTTTAATTTTTGATTTTATATAAACTTGATATTCGATCGCTTCAATAAAATTAGAATGCGATGTTATTATAGCCTAAGTGTTTCACATATCAATCCCTGAGGAATACGACCTTGCTTGCCATTATCGTATAAACTACACTGTACACTTGCAGTTGTATGATCCAAATATTTTTTGGCGAATAGGCAATACCAAATGCAAGCTATCTCGAGTTCTTGAAAACTATGTAATTGAGTTCTTGTACTTGTTTATCATAGATTAGGTGTCTATGTTCATTGTTTTGAGTCATTTGAGTGGCCAAGTTGATGTTAGAGGCCACATATATTGAGTTTAGAGTCATATTAGTTAATCATGTGTTGAAAGGAAGTATTGACGATCGAACAACAAAAGGTTGCGTCCAAAAACGTCCAAGCGCGTCAACAGTATTCAACACTGGCAGGGTTTAGTATTTTGGCCATAACTTTCTCTACAAAATTGATATTGACCTGATTCAAGATGCTATGGAAAGATAAGAGAAAGGGCTACAACTTTCATGAGACTCCATGAGCTAATTTGAACTCAAACGGATGAAACAGAGGCCAACACGGCCTGGTTGTGCTCGACTACGCAAGTTTCTGCTCCGAGACAGTGTGGAACACGACCTGGCCGTGTTCAGCGGGCGCGTTTTAAGGTTTCATGCTATTTTGTTTCCTTTTTCGATTTTTAAGTTGTTTCCTAGTTGGTTTATGGTTTGTTTTGAGTCGCCTATATAAGGCAAACAATTGTTTATTTTTCACAACAACTTTTATATTGAATATTGAATTGAGATTTTTCTCTCCAACCCTTTGGGTTTTTCGAAGAGTTTTAAGATTGTTCATCTTGTTGCGAATTCTGACTTATCAAACAAACTTCCACATTTGTTTTTTGGCATCTACGCATACCGAAGTTCCTGCTTTGCTAAGTAACGGGTCGAGGTTTCCACCATCTTGAACCGAACTAGTGAAGATCTTGGGTTAATAACATATTGTTGTTTGGGTCGTATGCACGTCGTTGCTACAGTTCACATCATATATTAAATGGTATATATAATAATCGTTTTAAAAGAATCTAATGACTAAAAAAGAAAAAAATATAATAAAATGTTTTTATTATTTTGAGAAGGTGCATTTAGGTGGGAAAATTAATCATACTATTAAGAAAACAACTTTATATATATAAGACATATACACAATTTAAATCATAACTAAATTAAATGCATCAAATATTTCATTGATTTGTTTACCAAAATTAAAAATATCAGTACATAAAATTAAATGTAATCAACTTCCGTTTAATTGCCTTCCTTCATTAAAATATTCTTACCAAAATTATAAAGTCAAAATTTGGTAATTCGGAATCCAAAAACCGATTTTATACCAAATAATGGCCATTAACTTCATAAAATATAGTTGCATAATTAAAAAAAATAAAATAAACTTAGAAAAAGTTTTTTAGAAAGTGGTTTTAGGCGGGAAACTAATTTTGGAAACATGTTGTTTTTTTATATATATACTAGTGGTATATATCTATTAAGCCTCTATTTTGTATTGTTACATGTACAATTTTATAATAGTTCAATGAATTATATCTCTTGCATCATCCCAGTTGGTAACCGAATAGAATGGGTCAGTCAATCCCTGGTTAATTCGGGGATGTGAGGATGTGAGCTGGCATGAGGAATCTCTACTTCTTTAGAATCGGGAATGGAACAGGGACATTATTTATATGCATGTCCCCCTTATTCCGATTAGATAAAACAGAAGTTCTTTGTTCTCATCCCTATTTCCCGAATATGTGTATTATATAAACCACGGTCTGAGATCTGAGGTCATCCTTCCCTGGAATTGTAAATATGTTCTCTTGCACTGTGGTAATTGCTTATATATAATAATATTAAATATATTTATAATTTATTACTTTATTAATTCTAAAAATTAAACCTAATAATATTTTCATTTTTACTTGTTCTTATTCTTTATTTAAAATTATGAATTTATGTTATTTATGTTTTAAAAGAAAAGTGATTGTAAAAAGTTTAAAATTTCAAAAAATAATTAAAATATAAAGGTAATCGATTTGATTATAAATCATCGATTAAACAATAAAAATAAGTTATTACAGACTATAAGAAAATCTCTTTAAATACGAAATATTTTGTTGTGTGAACATGAATTGTATCTATTTATGGAATATATTTATCTATGAGAAAGTAAAAGTTTGAAAAATATTTTAACTCATCCAATGTGGAATCTTTTTACTACCCTAATCCCGAATATTTAATAAATTACATTTTCAATAAAATTAACAATAAAATTATTTCAAATTATAATATTTTTTGGGGTTTACAAAATTAATCAATTATCAAATTTGTTAAAGGAATTAAACAAAAACCATGCTTTATATTTAGCTACGCAATTTGAAGGGAAAAAGAAATATTTCAAAAAAAAAATATTTTATTTTTATATATACACATAAATCAAAAAATTATCAAACATACAAACTCATATCTAATTCCAAATGTACAACATTAAAACTTGAGTATCAAAATACATTGATAAATATAAAAAATAATTTCAATTAACATGAAAAGTATGTTATTATATAAAAAGTAATTTTCTATATATAAAATACTATTTTGAGTATAATTTCATTTTAAATAAATCTTAATTTTCTGCTTACGTAAATATATATAATGTTATGCATAGATACATGTGTTCGTCTAAGCTAAGTAGCCGACTCTTGGAGGTCTAGTCATATATAAAATTTGGATACATATTTTGATATATTTTCTTTAGTTAATTTTTCTAATTGAATTTAATCAATTTAAATATAATTCTAAATAACTATTAAGAAATGGGCTAAACCCAAATAACAACTATATATAGAGATCACAAAATACATGAATATACAAATTGATGTCCAATGGTTTAAATGTATAACTTTTAAAGCCCATTACAAATTACGATGATGAGTAGATATTTTTTTATATATTTTTCCTTATTATGTTTTTGTTTTTTATATTTTATATATGTAATATGGATGTCAAACTGAAGATCATAAAAAAATGGTATATATCACGTAAAAAATAGACAAAAATAAAAAAGTTATTAGTTTTTTTTAAAAAAAAAGAAAAATATAAATATAATAATTAATGCAGTACACACACAGATTTGGAAAGCTAGTTTTAAATAATTCTATTTTTTATATTATTTAAAAAAGTGATTATTTAAAGAAAGTTGACTACCAAAAATATTGAAATACCAAATATTTATCACTTTTTTATTTTTATACATATCTTTTTTTACTTTTTATAGTAACTAAAAGTGGAAGGGAAAATTTTTCACATACTATTTCCGTGGAAGCGGTACTGTTATTATATATACTAGTTTTTTGCCCGTGCGATGCACGGGAAATATGCCTGTTAGGCCTCTATTTTGTATTGTTACATGTACATTTTTCTAATACTTCAATGAATTATATCTCTTGAATCATTCCTCGTGGAACCATCCTCATTGGTAACCGAATAGAATGGGTCGGAAAAATCCTGGTTAATTTGAGGATGTGAGTCGATGAGGAATCTCTGCTTTTTAGAATCGGGAATGGAACAGAGACATTATTTATATGCTCGTTTCCTTCCTATTCGATTAGATAAAACAAAAATTCTCTTCTCATCCATATTCCCGAATATGTATATTATATATTAATAATAATTTATTATTTTAATAATACTAAAAATTAAACTTAAGAATATCTTCATTTTTACTTGTTCTTATTTTTTTCACAAATTTATGGATTTATGTTATTTATGTTTTAAAAGAATAGTGATTGTAAAAAGTTTAAAATTTTAAAACATAATTAAAATATAAAGATAACTAATTTGATTATAAATCATATTATTATACAATAAAAATAAATTATTATAGACTATAAGAAAATCTCTCAAATACGAAATATTTTATTGTGTGAACATAAATTTTATCTATTTATGCAACATGTTTATCTATGAGAAATTAAAAGTTTGAAAAACGTTTTAACTGCCCAATGTTGAATCTTATTTACTACCCTAATCCTGAATATTTAATAAATTATATTTTCAATAAAATTAACAATGAAATCATTTCAATTTATAACATTTTTTGGGGTTTAGAAACTGGTCAATTATCAAAATTATTAAAGGAATTAAACAAAAACCATGCTTTATATTTATCAATGCAATTTAAATGAAATATTAAAAAAAAATTATTTTATCTTTATATATACACATATTAAAAAATTATCAAACATACAAACTCATATCTAATTCCAGATGCACAACTTTAAAACTGGAGTATCAAAATACGTTGATAAATATAAAAAATAATTTCAATCAACATGAAAAGTATGTTATTATATATAAAAAGTAATTTTCTATATATAAAATACTATTATGAGTATAATTTTTTATTACATAAATCTTAATTTTCTTCTTACATAAATATATATCGTGTTATGCATGGATACATGTGATAATAAAATTTGATACATATTTTGAGATATTTTCTTTAGTTAAATTTTTTAATTGAATTTAATAAATTTAAATATAATTATAAATAATTATTAAGAAATGGATTAAGCACAAATAACAACTATACATAGAGATCACAAATAACAAAAAATACATGAATATACAAATTGATGTTCAATAGCTCAAATGCATAACTTTTAAAGCCCATTACAAATTACAGAATGATGAGTATATATATTTTTTTAATTATATTTTTGTTATTTATATTTTATATATGTAATATGGATGTCAAACTGAATGCCATAAAAAATTGATTAATTTGATATACTATACTTAAAAAATGGATAAAACATAAAAAAGTTATTAAATTTTTTTAAAAAAGAAAAACATAAATATAATAATTAATGCAGTAAACACACAAATTTGGAAAGATAATTTTAAATAATTTTATTTTTTATATTATTTTAAAAAGTGATTATTTAAAGAAAGTTGACTACCAAAAATAATGAAATAATAAATATTTATCAATTTTTTATTTTTACACATACCTTTTTTACTTTTTATAGTAACTACAAAAGGGCGGAAAAAATTAACCATACTATTTTAAGAAGCGGTTGTTATTATATATATATATATGTATATATATATATATATATAAATATAGGGATTGGTTCAAATGAGACCAATCCCTTTAGGTTAGTCCATAAGAACACTTATGGACTTTCGATTTAAAATTTTGGATGGTGTAGATCATTTTAGTTAATTTAGGCATATAAGGGTATAATTGTACTTTTATATTTAATTAGTTATGTTAATTGGACGGTTATTAGCTATTTTTAAGGAAACATAATCCTACCTTTTCAGTTACCCGATTTTTAGGGAGGAAAAATCATCAACTTCAAACGTTTTTTTTTTTAAATTGATACTTCTTTCCGCCATATTTGTGAACAGTCGTTTTATTGTATACTTAGTTCAATGGACTTGTATACTTAGTCATGTTTTATTGTATATTTAGTTCAGTGGATTTATATATTTGGTTCAGTGGAATCGTATTATTAGTTATATAAGTAGTTTAGTAAGTAGTTTAGTAAATTTGTATACTTAGTTATGTGGATTTGTACACTTAGTTCAATGGAATTGTATACTTAGTTATATAAGTAATTCAGTGTAATTGTATACTTAGTTAAATATTTCTGTATACTTAGTATTATTTTAATGTATAGTTAGTTCAATGTAATTGTATACTTAGTTAAATATTTCTGTATACTTAGTAAAGTTTTAATATACAAGTAGTTTAGTGTAACTGTATACTTAGTTAATTGTTTATGTATACTTAGTAATGTTTTAATGTATAGTTAGTTTAGTGTAATTGTATACATTTCATTAATTGTTGCACGATTTTGTTGCCATAATTGAATAATTTGTAGGTTCAAATGGGAAGGGAGATAAAGGAAAGGTGAATCGCTTGATTAAGGGGACGTGGTCAATACAAAATCACGTCCCTAATTTTTAGGAAGCGGTTACTATATTTAATTTTCTGGATTCCTATTTTATCCCTTCTGCTGTATATTTACTTATGAAATGATGTATATATTGTAATATATCTTGGCCATTGATTTACTATTTGGATGGTGTAGATTTAGTCTTATGGACTAACCTAGGAGGGTGAACTCACATGATCCCCTCCCTATAAATATATATATATATATATAGATATATAGATAAATTGTATAGATATAATATTTGATTACAAAAAAAAGTTGTAAGTATGGATAAAATTCTTGATTTTTAGATTATTTTTTATTTTTTAAATTATATATATATAAGATTGTCACGTGGATAAATGTGAAACCGCCACGCGTGGAATTGGAAGAATACGGATTGACACATGTCCAAAAATAGTAAGATGATGACATGTGTCATATTATATTCGTTTTTTCTATTAGTATATTTATTATTAATTGGTAATTTGATTATTTGATTACCAAGAAAAATCAAATCCTTTCAAACTTAGAATTCTGATTTGTAGTAGGGGACAACTTAGACCAACACCAAACAACTTGGGCCAAATACTATAAATAAGAGATCACCTCCAGTTTTCAAAAAAAAAAAAAAAAAAAAGAAAAGGAAAAAAAAGATCACCTCCCAATTCCCATAAGAAGAAGTGTTAAAACCGTGAAAAACGTGTACTGCCTTTCATTCGAAGGACGATTCTTACTTCTTTGTGGGGTGGTTGAATTTAAGTTTAAAATCACTTCCATTACCCCAATCCTGAGATTATTTTATTTTTTCTTCTTCTTTAGGGTTTATGGTTGAATTTTAGCCAAGTTCAAAATCAATTACAATTTAGTTAGCCCAATTCTAATAGAAAATCACAAACAAAGAGAATCCTCAAAAAGAGGTAATTTTCGTCAATAGAAGTAATTTTCTTTTCGATTTGATCGGAAAGCCGAATACTATTTGACCTGGATTCAATCCGGGAACTAAACAAAATCCAACAATTATTGCCTGAACCCTGCAGCCGGCACAAATTTAATGTGCTTCGCTTCTCGTGCAAATTAAGGAATCAGTGAAGCAAATTTTTGGGTCTTTGAATGTTACTTGCGAAACCTGTTTTCAAATATCAGTTTGAAAAGTATTTCACTTTTCCTTTTATGCACAACAAATTACAGTGATTGAGGTACAGCAAAACAACACAACCAGGGTGGGCGTAGACTTTCAGCCTACGGAAACATGAATGCTCGTTCTTCTACCCCGGTATGGAATTGTTTTTTTCTGTGTTTGATCACTTATTTGTTATTTACGGAGTGGATTATAAGATTATTTATGTAATAGGTGCATTGTTCTAAAAATTCCCGCCTAATTCCGATTAGCTCGCCCAGACGCTAGACTCTCCTTATCCGTCTAGGTTTTTCTTCTGATTAGGCCCCGTCTAACCCGCCCAGGTCCCGCCTAATCCCGCTCAGGCTCCACCTAGGCGTAGGCCCCAGCTTGCCACCCGACTAGCACCTAACGTTTTTTAGAACACTGAATAGGTGTCTTCCTTGGAAGTCTGAATACTGAAGTTATGGTAGAATCATCTACTGGTTCATAATATAATCCTTTTTTTGTAGACCTGATATTTTCTCGTGATTTATTTACCTTTTAAGCTTGGATGGCAGTAGCAATTGTATCGCCCCCAATCCATGTTATCTTTGGCTGCAAAAAGTGCATCGCTATTTATTTCATAACTTTTCGTTGAATATTCATTCAGTTGAAACAATGATGCTATTTGCTTTTCCTTGGATGATTGTTATTGTTGATTATTGTGAATATGTATATAAGATTGGGATGATTACAAAAACTACACCTGAGGTCTGGGCCCTGGGGTAATTACAAAAACCTAGAGAAGTTTCAAAATTACTGAAAACCCTTTGAGGTTTGATTCCGTGGCGTACATTTTAACTCAGTCGCTAGTTAACCTGACCATTACCAAATATCTTACAATCACATCCCTCAACTTTTCTAAATGTTACAAATAGTCCCAACTTTCTTCTAGCTATTTGTAATATTTAAAAAAAGTTGACGGATGTAATTGTAATTGTAAAATATAAGACGAAAAGTTTGATCTATTTGTAATATTTTTAGAAAGTTGAGGGATGTAACTGTAAAATACTTGATGATTGTATGAGAGGCAAACCTCAAGAGGGTTTTACGTAATTTTGAAACTTCTCTATTTTTTTTTGTAATTACACCAAACCTCAGGGTAGTTTTTATAATTATCCCTATAAGATTTTACATATCAATAATTTCTGAAAATCCTCAGTTTTAGACCTTTGTATGCAACATAAATTGCTGTGATATAAATTAAACCAGATATACGAATCATCCTCAAAAGATCAATTATCAGTAGAAGGTATGAATACAATAGGATGTTAGACATGAATCTATTGGTCCTGGTTTTGATCAGTATCAACCAGGTTTTTTGCTTTTCGACATTCATTTGACTGCATCATGCGTATGTCCGTACTAGAAGAACTTGTAACAACTGTTTTATACCGATCAGCTTCTGTTATCATTGACTTCTGCATAATCTGTCATGCAGGACACAATATGTCTGCAGTGTGGGGATATAGGATTCACTAATGCCTTTGTATTCTGTGTGAAATGTCTTACAGTTGCTGTGCATCGGTAAATTCCTTATTAATGATATTTTTCGTACTATTTCTCAGTGAAGCATCAGAAATAGAAGAAGCCAACGCCTTTTCGTAGCGCTCTTTCATATTCTGTAGTTTTGCCCAATCGTTAACTCATTCATAGGAGTGTTTGCAAACCTTTAAAAAATTGATTGTCAGTTTTTGACTGGAAAGAGTATTTTTAGTGTTTTCAATTGTCAATTTTTGCTTCGATTCTACATAATTTAATCGGAATACAAAAACATGAGAAGAGTGCTTTAGATTTACGATTATGCTTTTGGTTTGATTTTTACACACAAATAAAACACTTTTACAACTTATTCATCAAACACTCAGAAAAACTTATCAGACTTTTAACTTCTATATATTTGCAAACAGTGTCCATTTTTGTTCTCAACTACATTTTGCTTCTACTAGAATAATCATTTCATTTAAAACCGGAAGTTTTAGCAAACACACCCGTAGTGTTGCACTTTTCTATTTAGGAGTCTTGGATTAGGATGTGATGTTGGTTAACTGTATTTTTTTCCTGTATTTTCAGCTACTGTCTGAATGTAATTCCTGAGGCAGTCAATGAATTTGTTCATTGGGTTTGTGATGACTGTGAAGTGAAAGTGCAAAACCAGCCTGCTGTCCGTAAACATGATGCCAGTCGATGCCAAACAAAAAGATCCAACAGCTTCAGAACATATTACAGGTTCCACAACACGTGAAACAAAGAAAAATGATATAGTGGCCGTTAAGTACTCCTCCAAGAGACCTCACGAGCAATGCACGTGCTGAAATAAGTAAGTGTGCTAAATGGGTTAGAAATTCAAGAAGAAGAAAACTGTAATGTATTAAGCTAATTTTGAGGATCGAAGGAATGAAACTCTCTTTACTCAACACGTCGAGGAAAATAAATTGCTCGACATAGATGTTAGCAATTTCTCCAAAGAGTTTTCAAAGGATTCGAATATCTCATCGATTGATGATTGCCAAATGCGTTCTGAACCAGTCATCACGCCGATTTGGAGGTGAGAAAAATCATAATATGGATTTGAAGTTGGTGAAATTAAGAGACTAAACTTATTTAAAAGAGCTTATAAGATCATACGTCTTTTTAGATGTTTTTAGAGCTTATAAGATATTAGATCTTATTTTAAAAATATTTTATTAAAGTGTTTGAATAACGCTAGAACTTATAAGATGTCAGTAATTTTTTAATTAAAATGGTCAAAATTAAACAACTTATAAGCTCCTTAAACAACCCTTTTAGGAGAGGGAGAGGCATTTCTCTCTTTTATTTTATTTTTTTCTCGTTTTTTAGTTATATGTTGTTGTATTTTTGTTTTGATTATTTATTTTCCTGGTTGATTTAAAAACTCGTAGGCTGGGCGGTATTTTCTGCTTTGCGGTGCGTGATGTAGCTCGTGCCCGGATTTGTTCGAGTTGGGTCTCCGCTTTGAGGAGTGCCTTAGTCCTCCTTTTGGGGGTGGTTTAGTCTCCTTTGGAGTGCTTAGTTTTCATTTGTTTTGTGTGTTTTTAGTTGTCTTGTTTTGCTCCCTCGAATTGTGGTGGTTATACCTCTCGACGGAGTTCTCTCCTTGACATGTATCAATGTATGTATGTTCAAGATGGCCATTTTGCGATTGGCGTGTAAGTTTTTTTGAGTAATGAATATGCTTCTATCGTTTCAAAAAAAAAAAAAAAAGCAGCCTTTTAGGATCTTATAAGCTCTTTTAGGAAAAATTTAACAAACAAATTTTGAGAGCATATAAGCTCTCAAACAACTTATAAGATATTTTGAAGAGCTTATCTGCCAAACACCTAAATATTATTCACTTGCGTGCTGATCAGAAGTTTTGCTACTTCCTACTGGCAGGAAGTTTCATTATAAAAAACAAAAATGACGATATATTTGATGGACTCGTGGCTCACGTGTGCAACAAAGCTTGCCAAAAAGTGTATGAGCAAACAAGTCGTTTCCAACCTGTGCTTCACCTGGAAATGCTTCCCAGTTCTGATATTTGGCGAAAAAGTTTTGAAAAGTCCGAACCGAGCGAAAATATTGCACTCTATTTCTTTCCATCTGACATAAGGTCTTGGTTTTGAATTTTTGCTGTTATTATCTGTTTCTTACTCGTTGACCTCTTTCTTGAATATGCGTTTTCGATAACATAATTTTACTGTTAGTGTAGAAGTGAACGAGTTTTTGACCACTTGGTTGATACGATGGTTCATGAAGAACTTGCTATGAGAGCCGATATGCAAAATGCTGAGCTTTTGGTTTTTACCTCAGACGAAACTGCCATTGCTACACTGGAGTAATTTTTGTCCTTTTCTGTGTACATATGTTCCTTAGGTTGCGTTTGGATGGGATGATTTGGATTTAAGGGAATGATATAATATGGATTTGAAGTCTACAAAATGACTCAAAAATTAGCTTAAAATATGAGTTTAAGGATTTGAAATCCACTGTATCCAAACAAACAGAATGAATTTGTTATTATGGATTTGAAATCCTTAGTCTCAAATCCTTCCATCCAAACGCAATAATTCTTTTCAGCTAAACTTCTTACACTGAACTTTTTGCAGGATTTCAGGGCAAAGATCTATGGGGAGTATTTAGGGAAAAAGAAGCATCAAACATTATGTTCTCAATCATGTAAAGGGGAGTCAAATTACAACCAATTAATGATTACAGATCGTCCGAATGATACTGGCATCAGTGTCAGTGGTGGTAAAATTCTGCCCACCCAATGTCGTAATAATCGTACCTTTGTTGTATGCATTTTCTCAGTTGAAAGAAAATAAAAATGGAAAGAAAATTCTCTTACATGCATATTGCTAATAGTGCCAATAGTCAATACTTATTGTTGTTCTTATGTATTTTTATTACTACATGTAATGGTGAAGAATGCCAAACGCTAAAATAGAGACTTTTGGTAAATGTCATAAATATTTGTTGTGACAGACATTGAGCAAGGAACATTACAGTGATTCTTGCACTTAATATTGTTCGGTAATGAAACATAATGTTTCTAACAGTATATTGGTCTCATCGTATAATTTACATTTTTACTAGTTTATGCTCACATATTTATGATTTAGAATCACGTTTGCTAATTGTTATGATATTACAATCTAGAGTTCATATACCTATTTTTAATATTTTGCATGTTTAGCGTGAATAAATAATAATGTTCCCTTAAAGATATTATAAATGTTCCTTAAGTTCAAGGTATTAAAGTTTATGAAATAGAGCAGGTTATATGAAGATATATCTGAAGGCTTTTCATTGTCTATAAATAATAATGATGTTTCTCAAATTAAGTTCATTCTAAATTGATAAAACCTGATTTCAAAATTATTGTTGTTGTTTGCTTCATAGAAATGTCATGAATAGTGGGAGTAAACTAAAATAGAGGTACTATTACACTAATTATATATTTGCACAATGTCTAAATTCAATAGTAGAATATAATCATTGAAACTTAAAGGTAGTTTTATTATATTAGCAGCAAAATGGTGATCCCTTCAAAAAAAAAAAAAAGTTTAAGAAGCAAAAATAGTGAGAAGAATCTTGGAAATTGATAAGATGCATTTGGTAAGTTCTAAGGTGAAAATAAGTTGTAAACTGAGTATCTATTACTCAATTGAAACACATAAAAAGATAGTTGCTTCTTAGTTTGATGAATACTTTATGTATCTTGTATTAACTTTTCTCCAATGATGTTTTGTAGAGATACCGTCTACGTACAGTTCTCTTGCAAAGTTTCAGATGAAAATCGACTAAAGGTCAAATGATGTTGATTCGGAAAGAAATTTAGTAGTTGTCGAAAATTTGATCCATGTTCTGAAAGATGTCATGGCTTGTTTGGAAGAAATGTTTGCGTCAACAAAATTTCTGACTCAAAATGCAACGAAAGGATTTATGTCGCCTAAAATGGTCAAGGGACTCGCACTCAAGAAACTGCATGAAACCAAGATAAATGCAGTTTCGAATTTCTACATGAATAATTTGGTGGTTACACCACTTGAGCTTCGTAATATGTTACAAAATCCTGTTATCATGGTTTCAGATGTTGGGCAGACTCAAAAGTTTGATTCATCCAAAGGAACAAGAAATTTTGGAAACAAGAAAAACGAAAACTAGTTGGTTTTCGGAAACAAGTGAATAAGAAGGACAAATCTGAGGATTGTTGTCATCACTGTGGAAAAAGAAAGGTCAATCGGAAAAGAAATTATTACGAATATCTTGCTTGAAAAAGGATAAAGTTTATGGAAGTTAGTCTTGCAAATTTGTTATTGAAATTGATCTTCTGGGATAATTACAAAAATATCCTTAAGAGTCTGACATAATTTCAAAAGATTCAAATTATCTTTCAGAATTACAAACACCCTTGAGGTTTGTATTTTTCTTAACAAATCTGCTTGTATTGAGTGGAGTTGATGATGTTGGGTCGGTCGGGCTAGAAATTGCATTTTAGATAATCAGACCATCATTTGTTGTGGCCAGCCCGGCCAACAACACTTTTGCGTGCATTTTTGGTCAAGTCATTTGGGCCGGGCCAAACTGGGTGTGATCCTTTTGGTCACTAAAAATGAAGTCCCGAAGCTCAGTCCCTGCTATGCGGATTGGCCGCCAATTTTGTCAACACTACTATTGAGGGTGTAATTTGTAAAATGAAAATGATATCAAGGAGTATTTGTAATTTTAAAAGATAGCTGGTTTTTGCAATTAGACTAAACGTCAGGGATATTTGTTGTAATTAAACCTTAATCTTTTCTTGGTACTATTGGTTATTGGTGTTCTGACTTTGGAGCAAACTTTCATATTTGTTATATATTACAGGGGTCTCAGGGAACAGAAAATTGTCTAAGAACGAGATTATGTTACTGATGGGAAAGGAAGCAAGTTACAGTTGTTTCTGTTAGATACTTTTAGCTAGTAGACGCAGTTTATTTTGAAGATTTTTGTTTACTTGCCACAAAATTGGGAGAAATTTAGTTTTTTCTGTATAAAGTAGTTATTAAACTTAATAATAAATTTATGGTTTGTGGTTTCCTTGAATGATTTGTGTTTAAGCTGTGATGAATACTTACAAGAAATGAGATTATCTTGACTTATGACTTTGAGATTGGAACATAGTTTTTAATTT